>JAOEHT020303813.1:0-10213 GCA_025448195.2 Parazoanthus atlanticus
CCCCCCCCTTACAAAAATCCTGGGGACGCCCCTGAATCTTACCGTACGGAGCAAAAAAGAGAGGCTACAAAGAGGTTCATACATCTGATTCAGTGTTGTTGTGCAGCCATGAAACGTGGCATAACCTAAATAATGAATATTTTGGTATTAGATTTTGAGCTGTATTGCTTTTGACCAATAGATGCAACGCTTTGAGGAATACTCATTTTCTACTTATTTCCTTATGACAAACAACCGCCTATGTAGCAATGTGCTATTCCTAATGAATTGATCGGCATGCAAATTCAGGTATTTTAATAAAAGAAGAGTTTTATTTAAACTGATTAAATTCAATTTACCAAACTCTGCGGCTTTTGCAGCAAGGAAAGTTGCAATACCTTTCTGACTCCTTTCTGAATCAGGTGCCCGGGTCACACCGGACTTCCACACTCGACTTCCTTCGTGGACTCGGAAACATGGGTACGAGAGTTTTTAACTTAAAGCGGAAACTATTTGAAAACAGTTGGAAAATTCATCCAAGTACATAGAAATTGGATATGAAGTTTTAACTCTTGAAATCATATAACCTTGTATTGGCAAGAATGATGTGGATATTTGTTGATTCCGATCGTGAACATAACACGAACTTCGTGCAGTGAGATAATTAAGTCTACTGTTCGGTCGAGTCTGCTACTTTGCTGCATCCAAGAGCAAGATGTTTCTTTAATTTTATTTATTTATTATCTATTTGTTTAATACAATGCAGAGAATAATATTTGTAACAGTAAAGCCAAAGCCAGAGGCTTAAATGGCTTGAGGTCCTGGTCGGCAGTAAAAAAGGTGCTTTGCAGATTCGTTAAAAGAGTACAGTAGTTAGTAGAATATACACAAGTCATTTAATTATGACATGTTCGCCGTGGGTGCTGACGCGTATAAATATTTATTCGACATAATTATTCGGCGGAACCCTGACTCGAACTTAACTCTACTCCACACGTCTCTCTCACGGCTCTTTTATTTCAATGAAGTCTCCCTCCGGCCCCAAATTTGTAACAGCCTGAAGTTAATTTTGCACAAAAGCTAACGAAATCTTCATGTTTAATATGGTTGTCGAAACTTGAGCGCACTGCTAGACGGCTGGAACTAGTTCTCGCAGTTCAGACCAAGATTGTCACGCCATGCACGTGTAACTTTGGTTTCACATCAAGAAAGAGCTCTCGGATCTGTGATCATTCTCGCAAATTGGGCAACGTAGTAGCTACACGATGAGTAAGTACATTGCTTTGTTTCTTTAGGCCACCCTCCCTCCCTCTCTCCCTCCCCATATATTTGTGCTTCTGTTGGATTAAGCCAAGTCAGTTCTGTATGACATGTAAAAATACACGTGGTAGCCAGGAAGTGCGTCTATTATATATTAATAAAATCAAAGTTCTTGTGCACAATAAACTTTTACAGTAGTTTAAAAATAGAGACCTGAGAGACAACATCAATCTAATCTGATTGTGAAGTCGTACTTCTTTGACCTTGAGTTTGTGGATTGAGCCAAAACAATATATTTAATTTTGTTTAATTTTGTTATACATAGAGGTCGTGACCAAATCTGAAGTTTCTGAAATTAATTAATTAATCAAGCTAACTTAAGTAATATTACTGCAACTGATTGTAGTAGTTATTTAACAGAAGCAAATGTGCCATTTTCCTCATGCGATAAAACCTGACCAGACCTGAGAAAATTCTCAGTTAACTGAGGCCACAGGCAAATTAACGATTCCATCTGGTCATGCAATTGTAAATACTTACATTTATATTTCATACAAGCTCTCCTTAAGCTCTCATATAATCTGAATGTTTTGTTTCAACCTCCAGTAATGTTAAGAACTCTTACATTCGCTCACTTGTGGGAGATCTTTTTCAACACTCAAAGATAAAAAGTCGTACATGATATTTTCTATATATTTTAAGCGTAAAACATCTTAACTCTGATTCAGTAACCGCGTAAAGTTACTTGATTTCCATCGAACTTTAGAGAGAATATTTTCACAGTTTATATAATTTCTTAAAAACTACATGTAGTGAATCAGACAACTTTAGCATCGGAGACACTCCTAGTGCATCATCGTGGACATTAATATTCATTGAATCGACAAAAGACCGTAAATAGCTTCTGAGTCAAATTTATGGAAACACACGTTCCTTTATTAGTCTCAGCTTGAGCCGTTGAGGTATGATATGATCTGAGCATATCCCTAAAATTTTGGCGTTTTCAACCTCAACCTTATTTTAAACATGTTCTTAGAACAAGTGGTGTTTTGGTACTGAGCTTTTTTCGTGGTTTACTATGAAATGCTATTACCCATATGACACTGAACCATTCCGGCCACGCATTTCTAAGAACATTTTATTTTAGTTGGAAATACGAATTTGAAATGATTGTACCCTCGAACGAGATCAATACAATTCAAATACTAGAAATAAGGTTACATAATTTATTGTCATGCTGTATTAAACTAAACTAAACTAAACTAAACTAAACTAAAGTAAAAGTAAAAGTTTTAGAAGACTAAACCCTTCACCGGTTAATAATCAATTTTCAAATGTTTAGTGCAATTCTGAAGCCCGTTCTCTGATTCAGAGACCAAACTTGAATTGTAAGCGTATGGAATAACATAATTCATAAACCAAGCCGGGTCACACAACGATGTCTGCAATTCATTTCGGCAAGCTTCATGTTCATATTATGATGTTCAGTTTTTAAAAGATACTTCAGAAAACTTTCACAAATTAACAGTAAGTCTTCAAAACTAGCATTAGATTGTTTCTTGTGTTAACAGACAGATTTTAAAAATATTTGACGTCACTTCATGCATGATTATGTTAATTAGTTTGCTACATCCAAGTAAGATATTTTTGTCAATGACCCAGTATGATTTTCAGCCAATCAGATGCTTTTCATCAAGCAGGTCTATCACTACATAATTCATTTTACATCGCGCTTTAGTTTTAACTTAAAAGTGTATATAGACTTTCGGTAGTGTATAAAGTAATTCCAAGGTACTTTCAATACAGTCTCCCATCTTATATCCTTTACAATTAGTGACAACTCGGAGTTCATTTGCACAAAGTTGATCATGAAACACCGCAGACGTGTCATTGACCAACGTTGTTTCGGACTGCGGATCGAAACTTTTTAAGCATAGCTTGCTACTGGATTCTCGAGTGAGAGTCAAGACCTCTCGGATCTGTAATGTGTCGCAAATTGGTGAATATATAGTGACTACGACGAGACTACATTATGAGTAAGTGAACTGATTGTGTTTAGTTAAAAACATCTAGTGTTTAACTGGTTTTACAAGCAGAATTAATCCAGATTTAATCGCGAAATGTGCGTGACTTCACAAATTAACAATAAAATTGCAAAGCTGAACTCTTCAAAACTAGCATGAGATTGTTTGTTGTGTGCACAGATAACATAGTGAAACATATTTAAAAATATTTGACGTCACTTCAGCATGTTCATGTTAATTAGTTTGCTATATCCAAGTAAGATATTTTTGTCAATAACCGAGTATTGATCTCAGCCAATCAGATGCTTTTGAGCAAGCTGATTTATCAAGTATCGGTTACACTACATAGTTTATGTATCCTCGCGCTTTAGGTTTTCGTTATCGGATCTGTATAAGTTGCAAATTGGTGAATATATAGTGATTACGACGAGACTACATTATGAGTAAGTGAACTGATTGTGTTTAGTTAAGAACATCTAGTGTTTAACTGGCTTTACCAGCAGCATTCATCCAGATTCAATCGGGAAATGTGCGTGATTTGGCCGCCAGGTCATTCGTTCCACCTTTATAATATAATTTCCTAGCGCTGGTTGCAGTTTTGAACAAAAAAGTTAATCTTAGTATACTACAACATACACTTTTCTTTTTTGTAAAAACTTCTACCTTTTGGGCTGCATGAGGATGAACGTAAATAATTATTTTCCGCTTCTCGGCCTCAAATGTTCGTAAAGTGATCTTGATATTTTGGAAATTGTGCCGGTCTGTATACATTCACAGCCCAAGTGCGTTGTTGTTGCCTGTTTACAAAAATCAAATGTGAACTGATTGCACTGCTCTCTCGCGACGTTTAGTAGCGGTTCTCCGCTCTATTTTCAAAATTTATAGAAATACACGTTCCTTTATTAGTCTCAGCGTGAGGTGTGATACGATCTTAGCATATCCTTAAATCAAAGTTCTTGTGCACAATACATTTTTACAGTACTTTAAAAATAGAGACCTGAGAGACAACATCATTTGTGTTCTATGGAATGCGGTACTTCTTTGACCTTGAGTTCGTGGATTGAGCCAAAACAATATATTTGATTTTGTTTAATTTTGTTATAATTAAAGGTTGTGACCAAATCTGAAATTTCTGAAATTAGTTAATCAATCTAACTCGGGTATTATTAATGCAAGTGATTGTAGTAGTTTCCGAATAGAAAATTTTAACAGAAGCAAATGTGACATTTTTCTCATGTGAATACAACCTGACCAGCCCTGAGAAAATTCTCAGTTAACGGAGGCCACAGGCAAACGATTTTGTAAATACTTATACTTATATTTCAGTATATTTCTGCTCATTTTTTCATTGCCTCTTCCTTTACTGTTGAAGCTCTCATACAATTTGTTTTGTTTCAACCTCCAGTAATGTTTATTGAAATTCTGAAGCCCGTTCTCTGATTCAGAGACCAAACTTGAATTATAAGCGTATATAATATCATAAACAAAGCCGGGTCACACAACGATGTCTGCAGTCCCATCACCATAGTTCCGAAACCGTTTTAGCCTTAATTCAGTTCGGCAAGCTTCATGTTTATATTATGAAGTTCAGTTTTTAAAAGATACTTCAGAAAATTTTCACAAATTAACAATAACAGTTTAAAGCAGAACTCTTCAAAACTAGCATGAGATTGTTTGTTGTGTGCACAGACAGATTTTAAAAATATTGGACGTCACTTCGGTATGATAATGCTAATCAGTTTGCTATATCCAAGTAAGATATTTTTGTCAATGACAAAGTAGTGATTTCAGCCAATCAGATGCTTTTGAACAAGCAGATCTATCAAGTATCGGTTACGCTACGTGGTTAAGTGTAAATAGACTATCGTTAGTGCTATGCAAAAAGTATTTCCAAGGTACTTTGAGTTTCAATGCAGTCTTCCATCATGTATTCTTTACAATTAGTGACAACTCGGAGTTCATTTGCACAAAGTTGATCATGTAACACCGCAGCCGTGTGGAGCATAGCTTGCTATATATTGGATTCTCAAGTGAGAGACAAGACCTCTCGGATCTGTAATGTGTCGCAAATTGGTGAATATGTAGTGATTACGACGAGACTACATTATGAGTAAGTGAACTGATTGTGTTTAGTTAAGAACATCTAGTGTTTAACTGGCTTACCAGCAGCATTCATCCAGATTCAATCGGGAAATGTGCGTGACTTGGCCGCCAGGTCATTCGTTCCACCTTTATATTATAATTTCCCAGCGCTGGTTGCAGTTTTGAACAAAAAAGTTAATCTTAGTACTACAAAATTCACTATTCTTTTTTGTAAGAACGTCTACCTTTTGGATTTGAGATGTACGAACTTAATCATTTTCAGAATCACTGCCTCAAATGTTTTTAAAGTGATCTTGATATTTTGGAAGTTGTGCCAGTCTGTATACATTCAAAGGCTTTTCAATTCCCAACTTCAAACTCAGTTCATGTATAATATACCCAAGTGCGTTGCTGTTGCCTTTTTCCATAAATCAAATGTGAACTGAATGCACTGCTCTCTCACGACGTTTAGTAGCGGTTCTCCGTTCTATTTTCAAAATTTATAGAAATACTGTACAGTCTCGGCTTGAGGTATGATATGATCTTAGCATATCTCTAAATCAGCCTCAACGTTCTTATAAACAGGTTCTTAGAACAAATGGTGTACTGGTAGCTTTTTTCGTGGTCTACTATGAAATGATATTACCCATATGGCACTTGTCACCAATACAGAACCATTCCGGCGACGCATTTCTAAGAACATTTTATTCTAGTTGGAAATATGAATTTGAAATGATGCATGTACCCTCAAACGAGATCAAAAGTTGTGTGTCAAGTGCACCAACGTTGAATACATTTCGCATAATAAAACATGAAGTCAAACGAAATTATCTGTTGCACCATAAGCACATCTCATTAAATACTGTTAAAAACACAACACACCGTATTGCCATCTCATCTCGCACATTCCCAATAGAGACAGCTTGGACGTTACAGTAAAACTTCACGCCTGAGAAATAGAACAAGCCAACTGTATAATATTAAGGAACTTAGAAGATGAGTTTCATTATTGCATGGTTTGCAAGTCGAGATACTTCCATAATATACCATCTATTATATGTTCTTATCAAATCTCTACGAAGTGAACTATGTATTGAAGGGATTTTAAAAAATATAAACCTGTATGAAATATTATTGTCTTGAAGGATAGGGAAGGGTATGGGATAAGATGGGATGGCATGGCATGGCATGGCATGGTATAGATGACATGGCATAGCATGTTATGTTGTGATGTGGTATGGTATGGTATGGTGTGGTAAGGTATGGTATGGTATGGTATGGTAAGGTATGGTATGGTATGGTACGGTATGGTAACATATGGTATAGTATGGTATAGTATAGGATGGGATGAGATGGCATGGCATGTTATAGTATGGTATGGCAAGGTATGGTATTGTATGGTAACGTATGGTGTGGTATGAGATATGATGGGATGTAGTAGTAACAAGCTAACAGAACAATAAGTGTTTGCTAATTTTATAATTAATTCACATATGGCATGACATGTTTTGGTAAGGTATGGTATGGTATGGTATAGGATGGAATGGCATCACATGTTATGGTAGTGTATGGTTTGGTATGGTATATGATATGGTATGGTATGGTAAGGTAAGGTATGGTATGGTATGGTACGGTACAGTATGGTATGGTATGGTAAGGTATGGTATGGTTTGGTATATGGTATGGTATGATATGGTAAGGTATGGTATGGTCTGGTGTAGGATGGCATGGCATGACATGTTATGGTAGCGTATGGCATGGTTTGGTATGGTATAGTATGGTATGGTAGGGGTATAGCATGGTATGTATGAGATGGTATGGCATAGGTTGGGATTGGATGAGATGGCATGGTATGTTATGGTAAGGTAATGGTATGATATGCTTAGGTATGGTAAGCAATGGTATGGTATGGCGAGGTATTGTGTAATGTGGTATGGTATGGTATGGGATAGGATGGGATAGGATGGCCTATGAAGTCAAAATTATTATATTGTTATTTTGGACTACAGCTACTTGCCGTTACAAACTATTCAAGTTTATTTGCTTGCTTTCACGATCGTATTAAATCAGTCTCTTGCAAAGTTCTATCATACACTACAATGGAAATGGACTCGATTAGATTCTGAACTAGCAGCCAGAACTTTATAAATGAGACTCAGTAAAACAAGACAAAAAACATGTGACAGATTTTCATTCAGAAATGAATTATCTCAAATTGCGCTAGAATGCACTTTAGAGCATTCATTCTTAATTCAAACTAGAAATACAAGCGAGGGGCCGGCTCCGACTCGGAAGCTACATGTACTCGCAAATTGGGCGAGATCCACTCCTGAACTCAGAGTTGATCCCCCAAATTAAGGCCAAGACGGAGCAATGTTTGAGGACCTATCACAAATTAAGAGATTAGGTAAATTAAGATAGATAGATAAATACAGACAGACAGACAGACAGACAGACAGACAGACAGACAGATAGATAGGTAGGTAGGTAGATAGATCTATAGACAGATTGTCATTACAATGTTTCAATATTTTGTTTTAATATTAGAAATTGTTTAAGAAACAATTTCAGTGGAAAGAAGTTGTGAATTTATGAGGTGACGCCAGTTAGAAAATTTCAATAAATCCGAAAACATTTTCTATAAAAATCAGAAAGCTTTAAGCTGATTTCTTATAAAATAAATAGTAACTGTTTAACAAAACTAGTATCGTACATGTAATACTTCAGAATTGGTTTCATAACAGTTTGTGAAGAGGAAATCTTCCAACGTTTAGCCTTAGTGTGACTTTGTAAACACCCCCAAATTTCGTCAGTTTTGTTTGATTTGGTCAGTTCGGTTTGTCTGTTATATATATACAGCTGTTTGCAAATATTTTGCACCACCAAATAATTATATCTTTATATACATAGTTCTTGGCTGTTGTTTGACAGCAGTAGACCAGACACGTGAAGTCAAGGATGAACAGGGCTGATCACTGCATGATCATGACCAATTTAAAAAATTCCTACATGCTCTGCCGCCACGATATGTGTACATAATGATATACTTGGTTGTGCAAGAAGTGTGTGAAAAATTCACATGCAAGAAAAGGACAAGAATGACTAATGATAATTACAAAAATGATTGAAAGTACTTTAATCTAAAATAAAAATCGCTAATTGTATTGAATTCTACTCTTGGATTTAAATTCCTGCCGTTTGTTAAGCCCAAAGGGGTGGAGGGTAAAGAGTTGCGCCGTCCAGTATGCTTCTCTGTTGGTGAGAATCTGATCTATATTGCGATCAGAATGAGTTAAAGCTTCAGTGTAAATGAATGAAAAGTCTGGATAATTGTGAGGCACTTAATTGAATTCTTATTCTTTTTCTTATTCTTATCCTTACTCTCATTCTTATTAATAGTCTAATATTCTTATTCTATTTTTTACCATCATCATCACCCACCATCACTATCATTATCACTATGATTATCGTTATCATAAAAGGAAGAAACCTAAAAAGGAGACCAGGAAACTAAGAATCCAATATGAGCTGAACAGAACGCTTCGACAATTCGGCCTTCTTCAGTTAATAGTACAAGGCTAACAAATTGTTCAAAAGTTTAAAAAGGAAGATGTACAATTGTAATGTTCTTAAACTATAATTATGAGTTTCTAAGGATCAATAACTAAGACTATGATGCATAAACTAAGTCTAAATCTTATCTTTTGTCTTGTAATGTATTGTATTGTTTTTAAAACAACGATGCCTTCTGCTGTTCGACGAAGTCGACCGATCCGATAAGGACGGTACAGTGTAATTCAAATCATGAGCGTAACTAACGAACACACTCGAATGAAGAAAAGTAAATTGGGCTCTGCGAGATCCCCACAGTTATCCAACACACTTCATTAATTTGCTATGTTGCCAGCATGGTGAGTCCTGATGGTGTAGTGGATAACACGCCTGACTAGTTACCAGGGAGATGTGGGTTCGATTCCCGCTCAGGGCACAGAAACCAATTTTTTTCGGACGAGTGTACGCTCCAACACGTTGAAACAAGTAAGATATATATTAGATAAGCTTTACACTGGTCATTGTCACATTTGTATTTGGATTTGGCTACTAGTTTCCCACATTTTGCACAACGCTTATTGTTTGCCATTAAGTTTTTCTCCTCGACTTGCTGATCTATTTTATCATAGATTTTGTCACCTTCGCTGACCTGCTCTGAAATTACCCTTTGTAGCTGCTGATTCACAAATCTGCACATTTCTTCTTTGTGAATGCTGAACAATTGCAACGTGTGGCAAGGCTTTTCAAGCAAATTGGCATTATAACTGCTCCTGTTTGCCACTGTTTGTCTTATTTTGTCAATTTCTTCTTCGAAACTATCATAATTAAACCAGTTTTGTGGCTTAAACAGGAAGCCCCGGTATAAAAGGGGTTGGTCAGGCCATTGTTTAGCTCAGTTGTCAATCATCCACCGTCGAGTAAACATGTCCGCTCCACTCGTGCGCTCTTTATCGCACCTGCTTTGGCACCTTTTGGAGACTTCTCGTCAGTGAGGTTTACTTCCTGCATCGGTCATGTTGTTTTGAAGGGAAAATTTTAGGTAAGTACAACAAACTAATGTTGAGAAAGTTTGCATATAGTAGAAGAATAACTGAGCACGTCGCTGCTGTTGGATTACTGAGTAGACGACAGGCCATTTTACCGTTTCAGCTAGCGATTTACCACACTTCTTGTGAAGATAAAACTTTCTTTTGAGCAAGTGTTTTCAATCGAAACTCTCAATGATTGGCAACAAAACACTGTACACAAACTAGTTTTGCTTACAACGACTGAATGATTATTTTTGTAAAAGAAACTTGCGAAAAACGTTTCAGCTA
>JAOEHT020303905.1:0-10212 GCA_025448195.2 Parazoanthus atlanticus
ATTTCTCAGACAGTATCTGCTCGTTCCTAAACGTTTTTTTTTCATATACCGCTTATAAGCACCCCGTTTGTAAGCCTACCAAAACCCCTAACGAACTAATATAGGCCCAGGGCTTTAATGTGGGATTTTACGGTATCTGTCAAAAAAGGTAAACATTTTTGTGGATAAATTTTGAAAACAACAGACATTTTCGATCTTAACTTAGATCTTATGTTATCTTAAGGTAATCGTCAAAGATCGAAAATGTTTGTTGTTTTTTATGATCTATCTACATTTATTTTTTTCTTTTGATATACATTTATGATTATAATTTTTTATTTGATTATTAAAACATCGTCAAAGATGCACAGTAACCCATTTTTTTGGTATAAATTAGAACTTTTAAATCGGCTGCGAGTGTCTATAGACTGTGATATAAACACTCCAGATGTTGTAGAGCAGGAGAGAAGTTTATAAGAGAACACGAGGCGAAGCCGAAATAGAAACGAATATCTTTGATATAAATACTACTTTTGCCATCCACTACCCAATCAGAGCGCGCGTTTCATATACACCCTTATTTCTAATTAACAATTAAATTTCTGCGAGTACACACCAACGAGGCGAAATTGCTTTAGTATGAATTTATCAAGATCTATTCATAAAAAATAAATATATTTTGTTTAAACCAATTTACATCAAATTATGAATGTATGATAAACTTCAAATCGTTGTCACTTGAACATGCGAAAATGCATCGATACGTATCGTTGTCAATCAGCGAATATACAATGCTCAGAGAACCAACCAAATTATCGATTTGTAATAGACCACAATAAATTTAAACAAATACTGTCGTAATTTGCATTGACTACGCGATTTGCAGCAAAGGTTGTTACAATTGTAATGAAACATGTCGCAATTCCATAATGGGAAGAGGACATTCCATTAAAACGCAATAGCTGTTAAAAAAACTTCCGAAGTTTTTTGAAAATTCCAAACTTTAAACATTTCTACGTTTAATTCCCTAATCACTTTCTTGACTTCTCCCCCGTTCCCTCGGACATTTTCAGTTATGCTCTGAATACTTACTCTTTGGGTGTTTTGCTCTTCAGTCATCCAGCTTCTCCAGCGCCACTTGCTTTGGAACAACTAACCAGGCACTGTCAAATCAAGGTATTGATAATATCTGAATGACTGGGATTGCTGATTTCCATGTGAACGCGTATAACAGAGATAATTGTTCAGCTAGGAATATAGGAACAAACACTACTGATGAAAACTACTTTTTTTGTCTACATTAACATGACATCAACATAACATCACCATGCGCACTTGTACCTTATCTAAACATCTGATTAAACGATTTGGTTTTAATTAAATTTTCGACTGCCAAATGCGTTCTTCTCTTGAGTTTATTGAAACAAAAAAAGAAGAAAGATAAAACATTTTTGACATTTTTGTCTCGGACTAAGTTACAGTGCTACTACGAAAACCGTGAACGTTTATGCATGTTTTCGCGAAAAGTTTATTGCACACAAAAGGTAACAACTTGAACTTGTGGAAATAAACTGTAAGAGCAAGCCGGCTGGTGTGGTTTGTGGTCAAGACTTCTTTCTCGATTGGCTTAGAAACACATTCCACAAGTAATTCTACGTGTTCACGGTTTTTCTAGTCGCACTGTGATTATTCGCAGGACGCCGGACAATTTTTAGCAACATCTGCAGTTGGAACGGCAGCCTTTGTCTAAGTTAATTCTAGTTGTTCGCAGCCACGTAAGAGCACTTCTTTTTTGTCCCAATTAGGAAGCCACTCGCCCAAGTACGCTATGGGTCAACCCGGCGTAGTGGTTTTAGTCTACAGCTGATACACCAAACTCAGAAGGTACAACAAGAGCCTCCCTGGTTGTGCTCTACAACATTCATCTTTGAACATTACCTGTGGTTTGTAATTCAACTGACACTCGGAAAGTCCTGCTGCAGCCGTTACGAATGACTTCGCGGTTACGATTTGACAACTGGAGTCCGATTCTGTGCCAACCACAAGTACTGTTCTGGATATTATGCACGGATGAATTCGTGCTGGATTCTGCCAACTTGATTACCAGTTCCAAAGAGGAGCTACCTCCTACAACTGGAGTCCGATTCTACGCCAGCCACAAGTACTGTCCTGGTTATGATCCACGGTTTAATTCGCGCTGGATCCACTAACTTGATTAC
The DNA here is from genome assembly GCA_025448195.2 of Parazoanthus atlanticus. Lineage (NCBI taxonomy): Eukaryota > Metazoa > Cnidaria > Anthozoa > Zoantharia > Parazoanthidae > Parazoanthus > Parazoanthus atlanticus. The sequence goes on from JAOEHT020303905.1 coordinate 2,199, forward strand.
CGAGGTGCTACCTCGTAAGCAATTTCCGCCCAGCGGAAAAACATTTTGATAAGTTCACCGGCAAGTCATTTATGTAACATAAATTATTTGAGTAATGAAAATTGTCGAAAGTAAAATATGCAGTTTAAAACACCTACGTGTACCAGTTGACGTAAACCGAACCGACTGCTTGGGATGCGATATCGAGAAAAGATGATGTGGAATTTCATCGCAAATAATTTACGATCGATCGCAAACACCCCTTCGCAAACGGTTTGCGTCTGTTTGCGACCATTTATGGCTATATGGAAAGCAACCTTTAGACGTTGGCCAAAGCTTAGACTTCGTTTTTAACGCACAATTGTAGTGTGACACGAGCTTCTTCAATAAAAATAGAATTCGCCGAAAAATAGCACAAAGGTTGAGCTTGGATGAGGTTCGACGGTCCAAGATTTTATAGAATTGATCGACATAAATTTCTTTCCGAGCAGGAACGAAATTGCGAAAACTGGAATCTGACGCGCATGCGAATACCGTAAGTAACCAAACTTCCGACCTTACTGAATTGAGCGCCACGGCGCCCTTTAAATTTTTAGTGTTTTGGTTGCGGCGCCTATTGGAAGGCTGCGCTCTCTAAAAAATCATATATTTCTGATGATAAACAAATGTTAACAACAAAACAAATATGTTTTAATGCCATTCACGGTCTCATTTTTGTGGCAAAAACAAAACAAAAAACAAAATGGGAGAGCGGCAAAATATAGCCATTTTGAACTAAAAAAACCTTGTAGCCCAGAAGAGTAAATTTACAAGGCTGATTTAGATTGAGTTGTACAGTGCTTGTTTTTTAGTTTGACTCCCCAAACAGTTCATTTTGGTGATGCTTTGATTAAGCGATAGATCTATTCGAGGGCGGCGCTTCGTCGAGTAAATACGGTATTCTACCTTTTGTTTGCAATATTCTTCATAGATTTCTGTTTTCATTGAAGAAATCCGTGTCACGTTACAAGCATGCGTATTACTGTGACTGTCTTAGGGCGGATCCAGAATTCTAGCCGGGGGGCGGGGTTCGTAATGACTTTAGGGGGTTCAATTATATTACATTTTTCATAAAACATGCTGCCACTTTCGTCAAGATCTACGTGTTTTGTGCATTTTTCTTGGGTTTAGGGGTTCGAACCACGCGAACCACCCCAGGATCCTCTACAGCTGCCCCCATCTGAGTCCAAGAATTGTTTCAATCTTGTAAAGCGCTTTTGTACTCTACCAGACCCCCTTGGAAGCTGCCTTTCAAAAACCATTTAAAAACTCGAGAATATTCCCAATTGCAAATGTGCCCAAACCACAGCGAGTCGTCGAGTGGCACAACCAGTAAATTCACGTTGACAGAGCCGAGCCCACGTTCAAGTTTTTTCCTTAACCTGATGGCTCCGGTTGGAACGAAGTACCAACTCTAGCGCATGCATACTCTATGCAATGTTCAAAAACCAAAACAAGTTATCTTTTCATGCCTGGACGACTGAATAATAGTTATTAAGGTAACTTTGGAAGCAGAACATCGATCTGTGATACATCGATATTGTACTTGCAAGGTCAGGCGTTTGTTGAAGATCGATAACAATCAAATACAGTAATTTGTGTTTACAGCTATTTCAGGTTGTCCTGGTGGATTGGTGTATACCCAGACCGAAAGGAATTATGGGTTGTCAAAACCGAAGAAAGAATTTGTATAAATTTTGACAATTAGATAGTTGTCGACATCAAACACAGTGTTCTTGTGTACCAGATAGGAAATACCTCATCTAAACAGCTTAGCAAGTAAAAGTTGTACGACTGCAGAATGCACAATGAACGAAACAACCTTTGAAACAGTCGCTGTATACAATATGATTACGACCAGACCCCTTCGTTCCAACCAGAAGCGTGAAAGAACGTAGAATCTGGGCACGAGAATAACATCTGGTGAACAGTGATTTTATAGGAAACATTTTTTAATTTTATCCAGTTTTATACAGTTTATCATAAATGGACTACAGTTCTCTTCGACGACAAGTTCTAAGTTCTAAGTTTATTAACTCCTTAAACAGCTTACGCTAATAACAGGAGGGAACAATGTCAACAAGTCACGACAATGACTGATAATTAGTTGTCTTGCATTATATTATGTGGATATGATTTGCACCATACTCTTATTCAATTCTATTGATAAAACATTTATCTAAATTTTACGTAATTATGAATTCAATGTTAATCTAACAAGTCCTAACTCTCTTGTCACTAAAAGTTTCACTATTTCTTGTTTCTATGAATACGAATGAGTATGAATATGACCCGACTGTGAATTCATTCCAGAGCAATTTCTATGCACGCACAAAATGCACTTATAATATGAAAACGAAATTGTCATTAGTTCCATATTTTTTAGCGTGAGGAACCTTTTAGGTGGTGCAAAACTCGAATGGATTAACTAGTTCTTAAATTTGACGAAATATACCTAACTTAATAACTTTTAAAACGACTAAATTTCGATACTAAACGTACATTTTGTTGTTATTTTTCAAATGCTTTAGGGTCTTGGAAGACCAAATAAATTTACTGCTATAATAAAGCTTCGCGGCTTAAATAATATATTTGATGCTTTTCGACATCGCAGTTAAGGCAAAGGAGCACAAGTACTTTATCGCCTTCAACTGTACGCGCCGGTTCAATAAATTTGCGCTAACAAACTCTTTAATGTTCACAAATCCCCCTCACTTCACTAGCGCGATACCGGCTGTTCGAAAAACGTAACTGTGCTGTGTTATCCTACGTTGCTCTGCGAACCCTGTCGTTCAGGAGCAAATCATTTCTTTGCCAGCAGTGCCAAGCGAGTACTATTAAACGGTTATGTTATTTCACATTATCAACGCTCTTCACTTCCGCGTTAAGATCTGTTAAGACGCCACACTTCCTAACAACTCGTCGACAGGTCGGAACGGACGAACGCTGGCAAATTTCTAAGATGGCACTTCGAAACACCCCTTTTTTGCAGCTAAAATAACCAGGTTCACCTTTCTCAGTAGACGAAGAAAGGCAAAATAGAAAGATTTGTATGTTTAAACCCTTGCTTTTTGAAAGTTTGCAAGCTTGATTTACGTTTTTCCGATATGTCCTGGTAGCAATCATGTTTCCTACGGCGTTTGTATGAAGCAACTCAATGCCAAATCTGGTAAGTTTGAAACAGTGTCTCATGTCGCGTGCATGACACCCGTGACGTGACGTGTCTGGTTTACACGACACCCGTGACATAACCATACATGACGCCCGTAACGTGATGTGACGTGTCTGGCATACACGACAACCTTGACGTGACGTGACTCATACATGACGCCCGTAACTTGACGTGACGTGTCTCACATACATGACGTCCGTACCTGTGTTGGTTTATGTATCCAGCGGAAATGACTACGGTTTCAATGAAATCATCTGCTTAGCCTTGTTCTGATCTTTTCTTTTAAGTCCTGTGACAGTACAAGAGTAAAAACTGTCCGTTAGTAATTTGATCTTTCTATATTTTAACCTCAGTTACAGTGCGACTATGCAAACCGTGACTTGCACTTGTGAGCCCACCGGCAGGCGTGGTCAAGATTTCGTCCTTGACTGGCTCAAAAAAACACATCCCACGGTTCTTGTAGTTGAAAAAACTACACCAAACATCGGCAGTGCTTTTATCATGACAAATCAGTGCATAAAAATACCAAAGTTAACCAAAACTATATCGATTGCCTTCGTTTATACGACTTATTTTCAACGACTGTCCTAACACTGTTTGGCAAAGCCGTATGTACCTATCAATGTTACGCCGGAGGGAAAGGATGGGGGATGGGGGGGAGAGATGGGGAGCCAGGCATATGTGGGGGATTTGACAGCGACTTTAACTGATATTTGACTGCCTAATAAACTTACTGACAAGTTTACAGCGAATAAGTAACTCATCTGACCGTTAGCGTTTCTCCCAGGGTGGGGAATTTGAACAGAAGTTTTTGTCCGAGTTCCAATGTCCCACCATGCCTAGCCTTCCCCTCCCTCCCACTTAATATTGATAGGTGCATTATGTTTTCATCTCTGCATCAAGGTTGCTAGTCTGCAATACGAACTACTTTGCTAAAAACAGTTACATGTTCAATGACCTGGGAAGTTTTTGTAGTAGCAGGGCTTTTAGCTCAAGTATTTACGGATATGCACTGGAAGAGGCAATTATCGGAGGTAGTTATTTACAACTTGTACTCACTAATTATTTTAATAAATCGACTTGTTTTTCTGCTACCTTTTTAGGTTTCTAGTTTCAGCATGTTGTAGCTCTGTCTAAATGTTTGTACTTACATGAAGTATCTCTGGATCCTCAGAGCGTATCTCCCGAACACGTGGCAAACCAGACTCGTTCCTCTAAAACGGTTAAAATACCGCGGTGTTAACAACAATCGTGTCCTAAAACTTCTCAAAATGCGAGACTCCAGGTTTTAAGAAAGTTTGAGTTATCAAATGCGGCGTTGGAAGCACGCCTGTTAAAGCTTATATCTGGAGTACTGAAGAACGTATTCGACCGCCAAGTTTTGCCTATAATCGCAAATTATTGTGAATTCTTCATCTTAAATAATTTTGATATTGAACACAGCCAAGCCCTAAATTGGACACAATAAGCAGAGAAAATGAGCAATAAATCGGCCCTTAGGACTAATAAAAGTAGAGACACGTTATTTACAGGTTAAGAGATCTTAATATTTGCGTGCTCTCATTGGCTAAAGCAGTTCACATGGTACAGTTTCACAGGGTAAATGTCAGGCACTAATCCTATTACGATGTCCCGGATTCGAAAGAAATACAAAGCTACAGACAAGAAACTAATTTTATACTAATATAAAACAACGACGTTTTAAGAAGTCAACTGCATATGTGGCGACTTATGTTACCGTAAACACGAAGAAATCGATTCACTATTGCGTCACGTGCCTTTTTAGTTGATTTTGTTTTGACAACATAAAAGTTAGGTTGGGTTATAGCTTTGTAGCTCATTGATCTATGGGATGATCTTCTGTCCTTGGCTGAAAGATGGTCACCTCAAGAACTTCACAGCTTCGCTTCGCGGGACATCTGACCATCTCTCATATCAGCCGCGGGCAAAAACCGGACGCCAAAAGGGGTTTATTTGCTAAGTATTCAACACTTGGCATGGACCGATATCGAATCCTGGACCCTTGAATGGCACTCTACTGGTAAGACGCAGGTCACAGGTCACTGACATTTCACTATGAACTTATTAGAGAGATTTAGCACCACGTATACGTGAAACAGCAAACGTCAAGAACGATCTTGCGAGTAAATTTTCTGTTGGTCTAGACTGCATAGCAGTCCATTTTTGCTCTGAAACTTCTAATTTTCAGTGAAGATAGGGCATGTTATGCGGGCTTAGCAAGTGTTACTGCATATAATTTTCTTTCTCATTTCCATTCCTGCCGTTTGCCGTTTCATGTATGTCCTTCACAAGCCATCAAGAGGGCCAACCCTAAACGTCAGTTCCAAAATCTGACTTTCTTAAAAACCAACTCTCAAGAACACATGTGTGGTTTGATCAACAAGGGTTGATATGGTATGTTTTTCGCCGTAAAGTTTGGCGTGAAGCTGACGCCCGGTGAGTTTCGAGCGTTAGCCCTTCGACAGAGCAAACTGAAGGAAAAACGAGATTGAACCAAATTTGCAAATTTCAGATCCTAAGTTTCTACTGATCCTCTTTTTTCTTGGGGGGGGTGGGGGGGGGGAGAGTTGCAAGAAATCTTGAAATAACCAACTTTTCAAGAAATGTCTGGTAAGGCTTTCACCTGAAAACCAATTTTTCTTGAACTCCCAAGTAACTTGTGGTTCCAAATTGCCTTCTTTGTATTACAAAACGCCTCGATAAAGCCCACCTTTTAGGACAAACCTGGTCACGACTGCCGCACAAAGCAATTGAGAACATACATGGGCCCATGAACACAGTAGTTACTAGCCGCCCGGGCCGACGGTGATTTACAACTGAAACAACCACGCCGATAATAGCTAATCCTGTTGTATTTATAGACTTTAATGTACTGTGGCTCCACTATATTGACCACTTTCATAATACGCCCCAGTGACCATGAACAAAAAAAACTTTGAGTCGAGGCCAGAAAGGCCGAAATACAGCAAAAGTATGACAACTTGGACCTTGACCTCGACTTGAAATTTTTGTTTATGGTCACTGGGCATATTATGAAAGTGGTCTACATGCAGTTGTAGAACTAACAGACAGTTGATTCGCACCTCAGTTACGATAAGAGCGTCATCACACACACGCACATTGTCGATATCCTTGTAAAAACTGCTCCACTCCATGCTCCACTCCTTCCAGAACTTGGTCTGGTGCAAGAACAAGATCCGCCTGAAGCGAACGGTGATATGATCTCGTTAGTGTTTAACCCGATACTCATGCCTGGCCATATCCGGCACACATCTAGGCAGTTTTTACAAATCATTTTTGACATTGTTAGATCACAGATTAGTGAAACAATTCGTTAAGTGTCTCTTAATTTAAACAATTTTCGTTGGAGGATTGGAGGGAGACTATAAAAGGGAAAAATGGGTTTTAGAATGCAACAAACACCCTTCCTAAGCGAGCAAGTGCCACTCCTCTGACAGCATACAAGCTGGCGTTCCTCCATTAAATATTAACTTTAAACTTATTTAAAATAGAAAGAGCCCCTTAAAATTCCTTCAAAATCAACAACTTCCCAAAACATCTTTTTTCCTCTCAATTATCGCCAAAAATTATCAAAATATTTGTGAATCTCTATCAACTACGCTACTGTGTCGCTGTGATTCAAAATCTTGATTTTTCAAATAAAACTGAGATATCGGCAAATTTTGAAGTAATTACGTGGGAACTTCGATAAAAGGTTTAACTCCCCCTTAGTAGTGCTGCAAGGCTAATTCATCGCTTGAACATATACGATCATCTCACTCTCGTGCTCAAGGACATACACTGGATTCTTATCGAGCAAAGGGTTGCTATTGAAATACTCCTGACCATCTGTAACTCCCTGGATTATTCATACAACGCATAATACAAACCTGTTGGTGAGCAAAACAAGATGGTGGGAGTCAGGGTCACCGACTGGTGTGTAGTAAACGTACACATCCTGGTACACATCCAAACTGTGGGGGAGAGTCTGGGGGAAATGTGCATAATTTGAGTCAGTTGCAATGATTGGAAACATACCTTGGTATACATCCAAACTATGGGGGAGGGTCTGGGGGAAATGTGTATTAATTGAGTTGGAACACATCCTGGTATACACGAAAACTATGGAGGGGACGGTCTAGGGGAAATGTGCATCATTTGAGTTTGTTGCAATTATGGAAAAATACATCCGATTGTACACATCAAAACTATGCGGGAGAGTCTGGGGGAAATGTGTATCTATTGTATTACTTATTGTAATAGAGTGAGTCACTAGACTATGGGGGTGAGTCTGGGGGAAATGTGTATCTATTAGAGTTCTTTCGCATCCTTTGTTTTTCACACTAAAATACAACGGGTAAAATTGTTATGCAAATAAGGCTAATTACATGCTTCACTTCTCATGGACATCTTTCATTACCAGACTACTGAACTGACAGCCGTACAGAAGTGATGGAAAAATTGTTTTTTTTTTCAGCCACGAAATGTAAATAGCAAATCCAGTCAGTTTGACAGTGTTCGCTATTACGAACAATTTGCTAGCGACATCTCGAAACTACAGTTATAAATAATTTTCGTAACATGACGCATTCCACTGTTTTTTAACAGTCATGGATATTAGCAATTCTCTGACGCCTGCATTTAGTTAGAGCCATAACACTAAACTTTTCGGCCTTTTGAAGCACGTGGATTGTTGGACTCAGTGATGGCCAACTTAGATGATTCAGATGAAGAGTTTAACCAAGCACTGGCTTCGTTTGGTTTACTAGATAAATACAGAGGTGAGTGTAACAAAGCTTGGTA
>JAOEHT020303998.1:0-10212 GCA_025448195.2 Parazoanthus atlanticus
AGCTGAAATTGCTAAACTTATCCCTATAAAGTCTACGTTGAATCAGGGGATGGCGAGAATAAGAGCAACGTGATAGAAGCAATTACACCAAATTTACTTTTAGAACGGTATTTGTAGATACAGACGGCAAAGAGTTTTAAAATATTCTTCAAAATGCGATTCGTTGACAATTTGTTATTCCAACTGTAATCTGTTAAGGCCGTGTTACACGGGTCAACTTACAACAACGATTTTCCGCGCAACACCGTATCGTGGAAAATCGATCCCGTGTAACATGTCACCGGGAACGATTTTCTGCGCAAAGTGTTCGGCAACATGTTGCGAGTTTTTTAATTGGTTTCAAAAACTCGCAACACAAGATGACGAAAACATGATACGGTGTTGCGCGGAAAATCGTTGTTGCAAGTTGACCCGTCACGGCCTTTATACCTTGATACAACAGTAACAACACGCGCTTTCGAAACTGAGTAAAAACTTGCAACCACGGCTTCAGTTTGCTCTAGCAAAATTCAAACGAAGGGCTAGAACTATAATGAAAACAATAGTTTGTATTTTTCAAGACCGAGGTTGTATATTTCGTCTTGTTTTGTGTAGTTTGGTAACAACTTTAACAACATGTGACATAAATATAGGTAAATTGCATGCCACAGAAAGAAGCAAAGAAAGCTGTACTAACCACGTTGGCATGCAAAGTATTGCAAAACAATTAATGTTATTCAAATTTTGCTAAACTTTCAAAAATGGTAGAACGAACCCCTTGACAATTTGTGGATGTTATAGCAGATTCATCGACTTCCTAAACACTGAAGAGTGAAACTAATTCCTGTCAGTGTTGCTTTAGTGCTAACTCGATGAGATAGGCGAGTGCAAATCGATGTGTTATGTTAACCTTATTAACCTTATTCATCGCAATCTGAAGAATTTTTAACTTTTAACTGACCGCTTATCTTAGCAACCTTTATGAATTTTAATTATTTTCTTTCCATTGTTTTTACTCTTGCCAACTAATTTTAATTCAGTTTAACTGAAGTGGCCGAAACGTTTTAAGGCTGTGTTCACACTTGGTGCCCGAGCACGGTGCCCGAGTACGATTATAACTGAGCCCTAGTGTGAACACACCATTTTTTCAAGTTCCCGGGCCAGAATTCCGGCACGGTGCCCGTGCCCGAGTACAAGGTCTCAACCTTGTACTCAGGCACTTGAGTGGTGTCGATTTCCTGGGTACTCCGTGTGTGAACACAACACCATTTTGTGCCGCTGCCAAGGCACTAGTGCTTGGGCACTAAGTGTGAACATAGCCTCAGTCTATATTGACATTATTTTGAAAATCGAAGTTCTTATACGCTTAGCGCTTTCGCATCAGAGGAGCCCGCACTGTTTCAGTCATTTTGAGCTTGAATCGACTGAAGACGATTATAAATCATCCAATTCCCTGATTTACAGGGGGGAGGGGTAGGGGGTACTCTGTACTCACTGCATATAGGTATGTGCGGCGCCATGCCCCAATGGGCAGGGTTGGTCTAAAATCGGGTATAGATTTGACATGTTGGTGTGAAATTGGACGACATTGAGGGGGTGTGCTTTATGGCACATTCAGTTTTAAAGGGCTGGCCTAGAAACGGGTAAAAAATTTAACTTCAAGTCTCACACTGGGTAGGGAAATTCTCATAATTTGGTCCGAAAAGGGGTAAGGGTTTCACGAAGCGCGCTGAACACCCCACCAAATTACTGAGAACCCTCCCCCCCCGAACAGTTCTCTCCGCTTTCCCAGAAACTACAAAGTACAATAGCTTATCGCTCTTACTTATTCTTCCTGACTAGCAGTTTTCAAAGTAGTTGCACTTTATGTTGCCTTTACATAACCTAATCAGCACCTTGCTTTTGCACGCTTTTTGGTTAATTGTTTTCTGGTTTCAAAACTGCCGAGCTACACTATTTTTTTGAAGAAACAGCAGTACAACTTTTCAACTGTTCGAAACGCATTTTCATAGTTCATAGTGTCAAACATGCAAATAGGAGCTCATTGGGTTCTTCTCAAATTAAATATGGAATCTATACTCCCGATTTTGTGCGCAAAAGCTCAAATGCAACTGGGATGGAGAAGGTCTAGATAAATGTTGAGTGTTGGCAGTTCGTTTATTCAACTAGTCCAATCAAGGAGTCATTTTAATTTGTATATTTTTAAAAAATTAAGATTCAATATTTTGCTGGCACTGACCTTGTCCGTGTGGCAAGGGATCGGGATATCATATTGCATGCCAAGCGATCACAGCCGCGCCTACCGACCCAAAATATTCACTCTAAAAACGTTATAGTTGTGGAAGCCATGCATTGCACTCTTCCAATATTTGTATACTCTATTTTGGTCTGTTTTTCAAAAACATTAATCTCAAAGGTTCATTGTGTCTATTTTGCATTTGTTCGACAAGGCGACGCGACATTTTCTCTCAAAACAACCGATTATTCTTGGTATCTTCTGCTTAAGCGAGATGCCGCCAGTTTGAGTGTTTTCAAAACAAGGGCTATAACGATATTGAAATGGTGAGTAGGGGAACCAGTCAGCTTACAGCATTTGTAATAATGTCTTGAGTTGGTTTATTATAATAGCTTTTCCGGCACTGTTTTTCTATTTCATATCATTTACAGTGGAATCCAGTAGGTTCCAGCAAAGGCAATCTATTACTCAAGGAATGGGAGCTATAATTGCCGATGATTCAACACGGAAACATTTTGACTAGTGGGAGCGACTTCTTATGACATGTCAAATATGTGCAGTAGGTCAGTGGGTGACGGATAAACACTGCGCTGCACCCCAATTTTGCTATCTAGCATCTTCTCAAGTAAAAGATAAAGAAAAGGTTAAATTCACCTTCCAAAATAACTAGATGGATAGTTGGTCTTTAATTTCACTGATGGCTTACGATTGGATTTTTAAGGCCTATATCTAAAACATGTAAATGAATGAAGAAGAATAATAAATTCAGTAGTGACACATTGTTGTGACACACATAGTTGAAATGTTTTTCAGTGGCGCTGTAACACAGAAGCCTAAAGATGTTCGCAATCCCAATGGTGCTTCACGTATTTGACAATGTGTGTAGCGTTGGAGTAATGAAGGACCTTTTTGATCCTTTATTAATTCTGTTCGGAACCAAAGGAGTTTCGTTGAAATATACCGCTTTATTCACTAAACGTTACCCTGATGACAAAGTACTTTCGCTCGTTCGCGAGGAAAGGCTAAAGATCCCATTCAGTATGAGCGAGTTTCCGATTTGTGCATTGGGTATAACGGTTCAGCCGACAATTTACGAGCTCACAACAAACCTTGATTGCATATGCTGCGAGTCGTCGCGTGGGAAGGCTTTTCCTAGCTATCGGGTAGTTGAAGGGGTTTTCAGCGGCCTATGTCAGTTTTCTTAAGATACTGCAAATTGAATTAGCCGAATAAAACGAGTCTGCTCTTTATAGAAATAAGAAATAACTCAAACTAACGTAAGAACGTTAGGCCGCAACGTATACACGTGGTGTAAGTTGGTAATAAACTTGAATACTTTTCAGTTTTTTTACGAAATTTTGAGTGTCGTTTCCTGAGGTACTCCGGAGTTTCGGTATTCTATGGTTCCCGAGTTCTAATCTAATATCACTAATTCGGGTTCAGTGATTAATCCAAAGTGATTGCAGGTCAAACCATATCTATAGTCTTCAACTCAAAAACAACTTTTTGGAGGCCGAAGTAGAAGAGGGTTGGGTCATAATATTTTAGAATCCGACAAAAGGTTGAGCAAGGGGTTGACTGTCATGCTTGGAGTCCGTTGTATATTGGGAATACGCTCAAAGGTACAATACAATTTGGAGTGGGCCAAAACATTAAAACTTAGACTTTAACTAACAAGCCTTCGGAAAGTTCTTTAAGGCGGGGGTCTACTTGAAGATTTAATTTCTACAGAAAATACATGTTTAAACAGGTAATGACGTCTTAAAGTCTGTTAGTCCTGATAAAGGTTAATAAATTGTTAATTGGTCTTATCCGGCCTGGCTTGGCAACCAAAACCGGGTCATATCTTTGCTTTTCAGGGAGGATTCCTTAAAAACAAGATAAGTCCTGCAGATTGAAACAAAAAAATGAAGAAATGTCCAGAGGTGCACTTCCAATGTGTTGAACTGTGGAATAAGCAGTATTTCATTTTATTATTTGTAGAGAAAATAATTTTTGAATATTAACTTTACAAAAATTGGGCTATTTGACCAAAGCCTATTTGGCTCGGCAAATGACTGCCATACAACTCACTTTGTTTGATTTGCGTTTGTTACACATGTCAATTACCCAGCAAATATTCGAGCTAGCAAATATCGGTGCAATTTACAATTCTGAGCCATCAGTTATTTTCTTAAGCGTACACTTTCAGGTGAAATAACTTATTCATCTCTTAACCGGGTACTGAAAAAAATCAGTTTGCCAGTTTTGGCAACACAGCAGTAAATATCACTGCAGCCATAAATGTCACACTGCACAGCTGTACAAGAAAATATGCCAAAGTGTTGCTTTACACAAAATTAAAAGGGAAAAAAAGTTTATTCAATATTAGTAGTCTCTCAAAACAACACAAGAAAGAAAGGCACAATTTACTCTGAAAAATCGGCTCTTTTATTTAAATCCTCCATTTCATCATTCTTGCTCAAGTTAGAGCAACAGCTTTCAAAACAAGTCTTCTCCTTTCAAAATATAAAGTTGGTTATGATGAAGAACTTCACAAAGACAGGCTGAACAAGTACTTTTTGTGAGACAACATCAACAAAACCGACGTAATGTGACCCCATTTCATGATGGGAAAATCGTGATATTTCTGCAATGTAGTTTACATACAAGTCTTGAGCAGGATCTGCATTCTCCCAAAATATGCTGTTAGATGCTTCCAAGCCTCCAAACAGGAAGAACGCATGCGCAGCCCACCGAGACTTTATACACTCGCTCTCGGTCCCCTTGTCCATGAGTGGCAGAACTGTTGGAAGTATTACAAATGACTCCAACATTTTTTGTCATATTCACAGTGCCAATAAACAACTCTTCAAAACTGGCAAAAATTCAGCCCTTTATGATGAGCTCAAGCACCCGCAAATGGTCGAAAATAGAGTATATTTAGTCAATTTAAGCATAAAACTGAAACGTATCATCGAGCAATAATGCAGTGTCACGTGATCACCTGTTGTAACATGTGACATATATATACCATGCATACATACCAAATGTCGAAATATTGCAAACAAAAGATTTCGCGGGAAGACTGTTGTCTTCTGTACAATACAAATTTACACCATCTCAGTGCTCTTTCTTAAAATTCAACTTTCTCGAAACAATTTTTCGCACAAGTTTGGGCAATACAAAAGGTAGTTTTTGGCCAATCTCAGAATTTTTTTCATGAACTCTAAAAAGAATGAATGACGCAAAAAATTTAAAAAATGCCTCATAAGATTTTGGACAATAAACTGTACTGAATTTAACGACTCACAACATAAAATGAAATTTGGAGAGAATTTGGACCTCTTGAAGGAGAAGCGTTGGGTCAGAAACAACTCTCTTAATTTCACTATATATCAAGGTTTTCCAAAAACTATTCTTACCAACATTTACAGACCTCTCTAAGCCTACCATTGATATGTAATTTTATGGCTACCCGACTAACGTTAGAGAGTTATAGCCTAATATCTGAAAACACCGCTCAATCTGTACAGTAATTGAAGGCGCAATTTTAGAAAATTTCCCGGGAAACGTATTCCGGTCCTTAATTTCCGGTCTCCTATATAGTAACCGGCAAGATGCCAAAACATCAACGATAAAAGGTACAAATGGCAAAAGCCTATTTTCTTAGCGATCTACTCCTTCTTGACTGACTGTTTGTAATTTGTAATTTGATGTCACATCGATTTTTAAATTCCTGTATGTTGCGAATATAAGTGAAGCCTTATAATAAATGTCCAGTGAGCCCTCCACAATGATGGAACGGTGCATGAAAAATCTACGATATGTCGTAACGTAGTTATCAGTTTTAAAACTGTTATGAAAATGGCAATCTATTGCTATAGTATTTAAATATATTAAAATATATAGTATTTTAATAAATTTTAGTATATTATTAAAATACTTACATGACATTTACACGTCCACCTGTTATATCTTTTTCCTAAAGTGGTTCAGTGATTTTAAAGAGAGAAGAAAAAACGAAAGAATGAATCGGCGAAGCAAGCAAGTACTATTACGTTGTACTTCTGTAACCGATAGTCCGTGCGCTTCTTAGCAAATGAGCAAGAGCCGAAACTTTCAAAGACTAGCAAGCAAGTTTACTGTGCGGTGTATAGAGAGGCCATAGCTGTTGAAGGAGGGGGAGGGAGGGGGTTGTCTGAATAATCCATAATCCTGGGTAAATTTTGGAAATAATCCGTATCCCAACTTTGTAAACCAAAAAATCCCTGAAAATAGCCGTGACGGCTCGTTAGAGAAATGCTTCCGTATGTTACGACAGGTAGTGAGCATGTGTATAATAATGATAGTAATAGAAATAATAATAATAATAATAATAATAATAATAATAATAATAATAATAATAATAAGCCAGAGTGTTTTTCAAAGTGCATGAAAATTGCGTGAGCCCGGCCGAGGGCGAACGCAATTTGAGAACATTGAAAAACACTTGAGTGCAGCTTAATTTCAAACTAAACGAGAAATAGTATGATTACTTCTTAATCATATACATTAAAAAATAAATTAAGAGAAGTTTTTTTACAGGATCGAGCAATTTCGAGCAAAAACGCTAAACACTTAGCGACCAGGCAATGGCGTTGTCCAAGTGGAGGGAAAATGTTTGCGCGCACGCAGGATATTTTTTTTACGGGTAGAGGTGAGTCAAAGCTTTTGTGCTGTTTAAACAAAAAAATTATCGAATTCTACCTTTGAAAGTTGTATTATTGTAAGTTGAATTTGTTAGAGTTCGTCTGCTGTATCTTCACTTTCGGTTGGACTTTTGAAGTTCTTATTTCATACAGACCTGCCAACCCCCTGGAGGTGGACTACAAAAACCCGGAGATTCAGCGAAAAAACTGGAGATTTAACAGATCGTCTCATTTCATTGTCAAACCAATACATAGGTGACATTTAACTGGAGTATACTGGTATACCAATCGTTAGCCACAGCTTTATAATTTCATTGAGACCAAACTGGATTATATTTCACTCTGTGTTTTGCCCATCCATCGTACTTCTTTCGGCAAAATTCCTTACCGGCAGTATCACATTTTTTTTTACCAAAACAAGCTCCAAGAAGCTTTGTTTAAAACTGGATTACTGGGAAACCTGGGAGATTCAGGACTTTAATTGACGGGAGGCCGTGAGAAAAGGTAAAAAATCGGGAGTTTCCCGGAGAAACCGGTAGAGTTGGCAGGTCTGCTCATATGCTGCATGTTTGTCATTTCGGAGTTTGTTTTCAAGATTGTGTTTGAATTTCTCTCCACTGTTGTCATAGAAACAGCCGTATTTTGATTGGTTTATTGATTTTCTATTGTTTCTCATCCAATCAGATTTGAGAAATTGGTAGCAGTAATCATACTGTTTCGAGTTCAGTTTGGAATTATAAATTTGCACGAGGGTGTTTTTCAAAGTGCTTCAGTCAAAATTGCGTGAGCCCAGATGGCGAACGCAATTTGAGAACTTTAAGTGCAAATTAATTCCAAACTGAATGAGAAATAGTATGACTACTGTTAATCATCTTCATAAAAAATTAAATTAAGAGTAGTTTGTTACGTACAGTACAGGATCAAGCAATTTCGAGCAAAACCGATAAAACCTTTGCGACCAGGCAATCGCTTGTGTGCGTTTACCAAGTGGCGGGAAATTGTTTGCGAGCGCACGTCAACTGTTTCCTTTCTTTGCTGTTTTTGACAGAGAGAAGGAGCGGAGATTTTGTTTACGTGTAGAGGTGAGTCAAAGTTTCGTACTGTTTAAATAAAAATTTATCGAGTTCTAAGCTTAATTTGTTAGAGTTCGTCTGCTGTATCTTTACTTTGGGTTGGACATTTAAAGTTTTTGTTTCATATGCTGCATGTTTATTATTTTGGGGTTTGTTTTCAAGATTGTGTTTGAATTTCCCTTCACTTTTGTCACAGAAACAGCCGTATTTGATGGTTTATTGACTTTCTATTGTTTCTCATCTAATCAGATTTGAGAAATTGAATTTGTAATTGCACAGAATTACACATTTTTGCACAGATTTACACTTTTTACAAAATAACTGCACTGCTCTTAACCAATAGGCATCCAGTAATTTTTTCATGTATATGATTAGTAGCAGTATTCATACTATTTCGAGTTCAGTTTGGAATTAATTTGCACGAGAGTGTTTTTCAAAGTGCGTCCGGGCTCACGCAATTTGAGAACTTTGAAAAACACTCGAATGCAAGTTGATTTCAAACTGAACGAGAAATGGTATGATTACTTGTTAATCATATACATGAAAAATTAAATTAAGTGTAGTATCGAGCAGTTTACTTCAAGCAAAACCGCTAAAAACGTAGCGACCTGGCAATGGTTTGTCCAAGTGGCGGGGAAATGTTTGCGCCTGCGCACGTCAACTGTTTCCTTTCTTTGCTTTTTTTGACAGAGAGAGGACAACAACAACAACAACAACAACAACAATAATTTATTTACACTTGGAATTTAAAATACAGAGATGGTATGATTACATGAAGAATAGGTTTACAAATTAATGAGTGCAGGCCACCTGTAAATAACCATAGGGGCTAACCGAGACAGGTGGCCTTTAGACAATAAATGTAAAAATAATAAGCTGACCATGCGCAATGCCAAGGAGCGAGGAGCGGAGATTTTGTTTACGTGTAAAGGTTTTCGTACTGTTTGAACAATAAATTATCAAGTTCTAAGCTGAATTTGTTAGAGTCCGTCTACTGTTCTTCACTTTGGGTTGGACTTTTGAAGTTTTTGTTTCATATGCTGGATGTTTATCATTTCGGGGTTTGCTTTTAAGATTGTATTTGAATTTTCCTACACTGTTGCCATAGAAACTGCCGTATTTTGATTGTTTTATTACTTTCAATTGTCGCCCATCCAATTAGATTTAAGAAATTGAGTTGGTAGTTGCACAGAGTTACACATTTTTGCACAGAATTACACTTTTTTGCACAGAATTACAAATAACTGCACTGCTCTTAATAGGCATCCAGTAACTTTTTCATTTTTAAAAGTATCTCTTATCTCAAGTAACCATATCATATATTCTGTAGCACCAGGAACGATATATTGTAGCAACTATTTATTGTATGTTCTGAGGCTTAAAGAGTGCTACATTTTCAAATCAATAGAATCAAAGCTACGTAACACAACGTTTCAAAAACACAAATAAAACACAGTTCTAACAGGTGTGCCATAAGCGATGTTTCTGTGCTCACATAAAAATTCTTCATTCACCAGTATCTTTGCTTGTCGCATAATTCTGGTTCTCATTTGTAACAAAACATTTTAAAAGCCATAACAAATCCCACTGTCAAAAGTATGGCGTCTCAACAACTATTATGACTCGTGCAAAGTTATTTTAAATTGTTCCAGACTTCTGGGACTTATTTGTAAGGAAGCATTTTTAAACCATAACAAATCCCAATTTGGTATTGCATTTTAACAACTATAATGACTCATTCCAAGTTATGTTTAGTTGTCGTAGAATTCTGCGCTTCACTTGTAAAACATTTTAAAAACTGTAACAAATCCCAAAGTCTGATAGTATTGCCTTTAAACAAATATGACTCATGCCGAGTTAGTCAAACTGTCTTGAGCTTTAGCATTTTGCAATGCTTGTTACAACTTTTGTACGCTTGGTATACGTGATTGACAGTGGTGGCAAGGAAAGAAAATTTTCAGTTATTGTTTCTTCAGTTAGTGTAGACATATCGAGCAAACTTTCAAACAGTGCTAATGCCTTTACGATGGCTTCATGTCTGAATATCATTGGTTTTCTACCAATCCCTTGATAAACCACTGTGACTTGCACGTGGTGAGCTTTTAACTGTTTCAGCCAACAAGTTGAATTTTCCGCAACCGTGTTTAATTAAGTGACGGTATTTTGGGGCATCACGGGCTTGATGCGCTTGTTGCATCTAACAGAAGTGAAGTGGACGGTTGTGCAGCACTTATCCCGATTATTTCTACCTTAA
>JAOEHT020304090.1:0-10210 GCA_025448195.2 Parazoanthus atlanticus
GCACGGAAGAACACAAAACAATACAAGAGAACACAGCGCAGTGCAGCACATAAGAACACAGCATAGTACAACACAGCACAACACAGCGCAGTACAGATTAACACAGGCACAACACAACACAGCATAGCGCAGCACGGAAGAACACAAAACAATACAAGAGAACACAGCGCAGTGCAGCACATAAGAACACAGCATAGTACAACACAGCGCAGTACAGATTAACACAGGCACAACACAGTACTGTACAGTATTATAACATTCGCAACACAACTTAATACAGCACTCGGCACAGTACACCAAAGCACAGTACAGAAAAACACAGCACAACACACAACACAGCGCAACACAGTATATTGTAAGGCTATCACTGATTTAATCTCGATACTTGTAGCTCTAGACTTGCAGCAGTGTGGCATTTCCTCCCACGGAGCGGCGGCGTTCCAGTCAGTCCTAACCTACAACACAACACTGACAGTTCTCGATCTGAGACTCAACCCACTGATAGGTGAGCAGTGAGCCACACTGATGCAATTTTTGAAATCTAGGGACACACAGAGCTCTGAAAAATGCATGAAATCCTGATTTGTGCAGGTATAGCAACTATTGCATGTAAGTATAGGTACATTAATACTATCGTACTTTTTAAAGGATAAATTGGATCTCTCGTTTACCGGGGATATTTTTATCTGTTGAGGTAATACACTCAAATTTTTAACAATTTACAGAAAACTAAAAGACAGTGTAACATAATTTTCGAAAAACTAGCGACATTGTTAGTCAAATGGTTGATAAATCTTGTTCAAAAGATTTGCTATAATTTATACTGGGTGACCGTTGAATTCCATTGCTGATATTAAATATAACAATATTTATAATAGTACATGCGACTGCTTTTGTATCGTAAATTCTTAAAAATGCAAAGCAACTTTGTTTTATGTGTCTTAAGACATTTTTTTGTGGTTGTTTGGTCTGTAAACAGTGCGACTATAAAAACCGTGAACACTCGTGCATATTGTTGAAAAACTCATTGTTCTTCAACCAACCAAACAAAAGTTCACAACCCGCACCTGTAGATAGAGCCGGGCGGGCGTGGGTTATGTTTAGGAAACACATTCCACAAGATAACTCATTTGTGCACACAGTTTTTGTAGCCGCACAGTAAAAGCTAAGTTTTAATTATTTGATATTTTTAACAATGCTCAGATCCGGATGTTATGAGCTCATTAATGGAACAGATTATGATCAACTCGGGCGGTGATCAAGGGAATGAGGTATGAACTTTGACACATGAAAGCCGTAACATCTAGTGTGAAAAATCAGAGCATTAAAAATGTGCCATTATGAGGTAGTGTTTCTTTGTTTGTATCCTAAGAACTAAGTACTTTTTGTTTATTCTCTGCCATTAAATTTGTGTCCAAATGGGTATTATGGTTTTTCTCGGAACTTAGTATTCTTTGTTTAGATTTTATACAATTGTAGTTTTAATTGTAGATTTGATTTTTTTTTGTGTATGTATATGTTTTTCTTGTTTTTTGTTTGTTTGTTTTTACCATAAAAAGTTTTCGTGTTTATATTTTATTTAGGGCCTCTTTTTACGTGTGTAATTTTACTGAGGTACCCTGTTTTAAATTATATCAATAACAATGTATGATGATATCGATTCACATTTACAGTTTCCTATACCAAACTATTAGTGTATGGACTGGCGCTCATAAGTACAACGAAATACGTTAATTATCTCAACAAATAGAGCAACAGTCAAAGAGACACAGCTTAAAATGGTTTGGACCTCTTTAATTTTCTGCTGTTAATATTATGGAAAGACACTTTAAGTTTCTTTTTATAACTTCGATTGGTGCACTCTTAAAATTCTCCCCCTCAATGAGTTGCATGGCCAGCTCCTAATGGCCAGTGTTATATTAAGGTAGCGTGTACAACCTTAAATTAAGGAATTGACAGTTTTCATTTCCCATAAATTTCTAAAATGAACTTAGAACCGTTTCAGTACATACATGTACAGCAGAGTTGAACTTGCCATAAATCTGCCATATTCCGCCTTAAGGCCCTGTTACACGACGAAATTTTCTCTGCAACTCGCAACGCAACACAGCGCCGAAAAAATAGCACGTGTAACACCCCCTCGCAACTTGCTGCGAAAAAATAATTGCAAAGCAAGTTGCAGAAAGAGTGGAACAATGTTTTACTTATGACAACATTGCGAAGTCAGTTGCAACGTGTAACTTGTCTGCTGTCGTGAGCGTTGCATAGCAAGTTACACTGAAAAAAAATGCCTCGTGCAACATGACAGATGTTTGCAAACAAAACTCACACCAAATTTCGCACAGTGAATTACACAAAACCATTACATAAGTACATTTTAAACGAATCTTTTCATTTCCTTTTCTTAGTACCCTTGGCTTTTTATTGAAGAACCCAAACCTGGTCGAATACGGCCATTGAAGAAAGGACCTCCTTTATCAAGGAACAACCGGTCAAGAACGGTGTCAACTGCCTACAACAGAAGATCCGCCAAGTAAGCTGTTTGAAACGACAAGATATTTTAAAAATCAATTTCAGTTGTATTATTTTGGTATAGTATATTATCTATGTATTGTAGATCTATTGTTTCTGATTTTAATGGGCATGCTATATAAGTTAATACCAAGATTAACTCCATGTGGAAAATATCAGGCAACAGACGGTTATAGGCTCGTACATGCAGGTCATGGAAAACCTGGAAAGTCATGGTACTTACAAACTTGTCTTCCAGTCCTGGAAAGTCATGGAATTTCGATTTGGGGCATGGAAAACCATGGACAATGAGAATTACTGTACAACACATGGGTCAGTTTACTTTTTCAAGCGAGAAGAAAACACAAACACACTCGATTTACGCAAAATAAGCCAAATTCCCATAAGCTTAGACTTACATGTACATCTACGTGTGAATAAATATCTCTATTTCCTATTAAAATAATAGCTATGCTGGAAAACGCTCAAATCGAGATTAGATTCAAAGATGATCAAAATTAGGTCTTGGAAAACTGCTAAAGTTCGTCGAATAGTCTTAGAATTTCAGAAGGTCCAAGGTGTACAAGCCTTGAAATATGGTTATTACTGTATAAGATACCTTGGTAGGGTTTTGAACAGTGGTCGCTGACTTTTTTTTTGTCAGCGAAACGTTAGGTTTATTGTGTTTAAGAACTGTATTTGGATGTACAGAAGCAATAACATCAGAACTTACAAGAGATATCTATAGGTCACAATGTCCAACAATGCTGAGCAAGGACGAAAGGAAAATATTTATAATTGAGTGTGGAGTCCCGTTCCAGATGACTACTGCGCCGGTTACACTTGAAAACTTATTAGTAATAAGGGTAGTCAAGTGTAGAAGCTACTTTAGCAGAGCATTTGAGTGGTTCCAGTTGAGAATAGCTACAACGAGTCCACATTGTTTCCAGGGCCCGGTTGTTCAAAGGTTGGATAACTTTATCCAGTGGATAAATCTCTATCCACCGGATAAAATTTGCTCGTTGTCCAATCAAAATTAAGAACGCGTACATTTTATCTGCTGGATAGGGATTTATCCACTGGATAAAGTTATCCACTCTTTGAACAACCGGGCCCTGGTGTTTATAAAAGTGTCTTAAAAGAAAATGAGTCTTAGTTTGAAAAAGAAACTGCAGCCACGGGAAAGATTGCTATTATGCATTTTAGACAAGTTACAATATTTCTCTGTGGGTTTACCTGCACTAAGTCAAAAATAACCCTCAAAGCACGCTAGCTACTCTTGCTCGCTATAAATAACTCGCCAAAGTTCAGTCTCGACAGCAGAGCTCTTACTTCTCGCCAAACGCGAGCTCTGGGGTTGAAATTGGCCAAAATTAGGAATTCGTGTTTAAGTTTTTGATAGAGATTCTGTTGTTCTGTCCTTCCTTGCAAAATCAAAAAAATATTCTCGTACCCGGCTTGCGTGAGAAATCTTCCAGCTGCAGTTATTTTCAGAAACAAGGAACAAGAAGTACTAATATCCATTATGTGTCATTTCTACATTCTTAAAACAGAAACCGGAAAAATTCTTCTGCGCATGAGCGTAAGTTAACCACTTTGTATGCAACAAGAGACGACTGCGGGTTGTGCAACCTTACTTGCTTTCTTATAAGATGCAAAAATTGAATAAAAAGAACAAAATCAAAGAAAAAACAACGAGAGGGGTTTATGAACCCTTCTCCAGACATATATTACACACTACTCCGTGTGGTTTGAAGCGGTTTCTTCTTACCGTATAAAGGCACTAATTTACCACTTTCAATGCTGTAAGTTACCATAGATAACTAAACTGCATAAATTCAATAAATAAATAAATGTGTGTTAAATTGCCCCAGAGTCCCAGAGGAACCTCGTGGCGTGGAAAACAATTGCTACAGAAAGCCACTGGACAAGATTTGAAACTCATCCTGAAAATCTCCTCACTCTTGGACAAGGTGAGTATCGCAAGAACGGCCATGACGTTTACAAGTCTCTTACTGGTAGTTGTAGCTCTGTTCAAAAGAATACATCACGACAAACCGTTCCCCAAACAAACTAGCGGGACACGAATTCCAGAAAGAATTGATTTCGAATATCTGTCAGACATGATAGAATTTTGGGTAATTTTCTGATCAGAGGCAGCAGGTATTGCCTGATTTGGTTCTGAAATCAAAACTGACTTATTTTAAGAAATAGTCCTGTATTTGCTTCAATGTCTGTTCATTCATTGAAAAAACAATAAGCTACATTTTTCTGCTTTTGGGGCACAACCAAAAAGTGAACGAAAATTTGCGGCCTCTAAGACTCTACCTTCCAACCTGCCCTCCCCCCTCCCCCCTCCCCACTTTTTCTGAAATCCAAGTTTTGCTTTTTTGAACCAGTACAAAGCCTCCACCTTGGTGATAACCGTGTTGTTTGAAATAGATATGATGACGTCATCATCCTCAGTTTGTGGAGAACAATTGCACGCAATATTGCGTGCAATACACTGTTTTACTAGTGCAGGTCTCGGAGGGTGCAAAATGATGTTACTCGATATATTTTGTTTATTATTTTACAATATTCATTTTGTGAGCCCTAAGTGAACGGAAGTGAGGGGAAATTAACGTTAACAAAGCAATCCATTATTCCATTCGGTGTGGTAACAGAAAAGTTTTCAAAAAGTGAAGGATTTTTTTAGAAACACACAAATCTTTCTTATTTTGCTTTTCTTAAGGCAACCGTGTAACGTTTTGGTCAACAAAAGACCCGAGTTGATAATCTAAAATCACGATAATTATCCAAAGAGCCAAATAAATGAATGATAGCTTGGGCCGCCTGTCCTTCCACCAGCTGATGTTTAAACATATTTTTGAATATTCAGAAAGTTATAAAGTCTGACAACGACATTGTAATGACGTCACAAGAACAAATCGAAGAAGATCTAAACAGCGAGGACAGCCAACTGGAAACAAATGAGGATCTTCAGGTTAGTCAGACACGTTTTGTTTGATTTTTAATTTCTCTGGCGGTTAATTGAGTCCCACTACACCGTATAGTATTTTTACCTGGCGAAAATAGGATGAAATATGTTCTACCCACATGTTATACTGAACTGTTTCCCGTGTTTTTCAAGTTGTGATCTGGTTTTCCGGTTTTGATCATGCGCGAACCCTTTTCTCACCGTCTTCATATTGAGATGAACGCGCGTGCGCGATTTCTTTCCCACGGTTTCCAGGCTAGGATATAGTGCACGCGCACAACGTTTTCCCGCCGTTATCATATTTTGATGTACGCGTGAAATGTTCTTATGGTTTTCAGTCAAGGTGCATGCGTTTACCCTTTACCCGCGGGTTTCAAGTTGTGTTGCCCGCTCGTCCTCGATTTCCACCGTTTGAAACATTCACATACTCGCATAATTATTTCTGACAGTTTTCCTTACTCTTCTAGCAAGCTCATTCCAACGTATTTTGCTCATTACGCGGGCCGGAAGGCGCCGAGTTGAGGTTTCGACTCCGTTTTTATTTTTTTTTATCTTTATGATTATTTTTCATGTCGCGATTGTTCAGAGCACGCGTTAAGCTAAAGACGTATCGGTTACGCAGTGGTTAAGGAGTCAACAGGACCCGAGTTCGACTCCCGGTGGAGGCGTTTCGAACTATTTTTTCTTTTTTTTTCTTCCTGAACAAATAAACTTCTTTTTTTCCTTCTTGTTACTTCAAAATCGAATGATATCATGTCAACAGAAATCAGAAACGTTATAGCATACAAATATGATATAAACGATCTAACAAATATTAATTGCCGGCCATTTTCTATTACCGGCATCCGTTCCACTTCATGTAAGCTGGTTCATATTTCCTTACCAAATAATGTACGAATTGTAGTGAACAAGTGAGATCGAAGTTTACACTGTTTTAGTCTATTTTAAAATAACTAATAAGCACACGGCAAGGCCCGAGCTAGGCTATGTGTATAGCCTCTTGTTGTGGCGAGTTGTCCTAACCAAACGGTAATACCTTTGATTGCCTTGTTACTACCTTGCAGAGAGAGCGCAGGATGTCTACCCAGAGTGGCGACAGCGTGGATGGGACTTGCTGTCTTACTGACGAGGAGAGGGAAACTTTCCTCGCCGAGGGACTTCCGCTACCCAATACCGTGCCTTTCACTAAGGTTATAAGCATGCGCAATAATATTTCCACTGTTCAGTAGTGTGTCTGTAATTCAACCAAGGGCGTTTTCCATTTAGCCACATCAAGTTTTCCAGTTTGACCGATTGGAATGTCAAATGGAACGAACCCTTTCAGTGGAAATTTTCTTGAACGGAGTCATTCCTGCTGGTTAGAACAGAGCTGCGCTTTATTTTTTATCTAAATCTTGCATGCTGTTTTAGTCTCGAGGTAGATACATTTCAGATATGATTCGTTACCTGAAATCGGCCACACGCATCGTCGAGGTGAAAGAGACTTCTGATAGATGCACTGTTTGGAAATAAGTGAGATAACTGGCCCAGTGAGTAATTTCCCTCCTTCAAAGAAACTAAATTTCTTAGGAAGCGAAGCCATCCATTCATTATATTGCCAATCAGAACTGAGTACACACACACAGGCACATACAATGAAATGTGCAGTGCTTACAAACCAATATAACTAACTTGAAAAAGCGTTTTACTTTAGCATCCTGGCAGCAGCAAATGCAATTGCTCGTCTCTTGTTGCGAAGTCAGCAACACACTCTATATTACGAAGTCAGCAACACACTAGGTTGCGATGTCAGCCACACACTATATGTTGCGGAGTCAGCAACACAACGGAGAACCACTGAACATACCTCGTACAATTATTTGCTGCCACAGAACTTCTGTATCATCAGCAATGTTTTCGTTTTGCCTAATGGTGCAATTACACCAACATGCAATGTATCGGTTTAAAACTAATAGCGCGTAGGAACTAATATTCTCAAGAGTGTGGGTTAACTTCTTGATTAAGATCAAAGATTGGAGTGTTGACGTACCTGTTCTTGTATCAGGCAAGAAAAATAGCCACACTTAGTGGAAAACTCTGGAATAATTAATAATTCCCATCTAACTACCTTTTATAACACTACATCTTCTTCCTATGTTAATACTTAGGCTGAGGAACGTACACTGAAGAGAATTCGACGAAAAATAAAAAACAAGGTACTGCACATACTTCCTGGCAAGATGATAAGAGAGAGAGAGAGAGAGAGAGAGACAGACAGACAGACAGACAGACAGACAGACAGACAGAGACAGACACACAGACACAGGCAGATAGACAGACAGACAGAAGGAGAGAGGGGGAGAGACAGACAGACAGACAAAGAGAAAGACAAAGAGAAAGAGACAGAGACAGATACACAGAGAGAGACACACACAGAGATAGACAGACAGACAGACAGAGAGACGGAGAGAAAGAGAGAAGGGAGAGGTGGTCAGCCAATGGGTGAAAACCTAATAAGGAGCTATATGATTCACCAACAAAAATATAAACTCAAACGCAAGGGTATCATTTGAATGGATTAGGACATGCTGTTTGGAGAGAAAACAAAGAGATAGCTTTGGTAATAAAGTTTGCATGTTAACCCGGCTGAATATAGGAAATATCTAGATGGAAAAAAAGAAAGGTTGGGGAAAGGATGCTGATAGAAAGATTAGGGAAGTTAGTAATCACAAAGAGAACGCAGTAGAGAGGAAGGATCGGGGTACATACGAGCAGACGAAGAAGGAACAATAATTATTACCTAGAAAGTTAATTAACGAAACCCGGGGTCAAAAATTAATAAGCAGAGGATAAATATCGGGGAAGGGGACAACACAGAGGAGAAGAAGTGAGTATGAAAGAGAAAAACTGAGGATAACATTAGTGCCCGGGGTCAAATGTATACTCAGCCGAAAACGTTCTCACATGAGTGAAACTGATCAATGATGTACTCTTCACTTTGTCCATTACTTAAGATCTCCGCCCAAGAAAGCCGACGTAAAAAGAAAGAATACCTACAAAGTCTTGAGAAACGGTAAGAGAGCCTGTTCTTTGTAATCCTCATTTGCTTTCTTTCATTCACCGTTTACATTTGTTCTTTCTTGAAGACTTTCCAAGTTGTCACCTCTTCTACTTTGAAGAAACCACAATGTCGTTCCCAGAGTCATCCCAATATTTTATGAAAAGAAGTTGAGGAAAATGAAGTCTGCGATTGGTGAATGGGTTCCTTTTTAACCCTTTCACTCCCATCAAGTTTATCAACATCTATCTTCTCATTACAGTTCTAGTGTAAAAACAGCTTGATGAGATTTGAGAACAGGGAAATTGATCATTCACTCAATTGATCATCAACTTTCTTTGAGAAAATGCAGAAGTCCCCAAACCTCTATAAAAGGAAATGTATAGAGACAAGTATAATGAGGATCTCCTAGAAGTTACACTCATACCTTGATGTAGTCCAACGTTCTTCTTTGCATTCTTATTAGAATGCAACAAAGCAACACGGAAAACAGTGCTTTGCAAGAGAAAGTTGACACTTTGGAGCGCACCGTACGGTTAGTATATATACGATTACAAACAACTGAAACGATATTCTGGAATTATAGTTCACGCTCAAATACATCTATACCAACATAAAAAGTCTCAAAAATTAAACAATTGGAACATGCATGGGAATGAAACAGGTCAAAACACATACCTTTAACAGGGACCCATCTGGAGTTTGGATATCTAACCATTTTACGTATTAAACTTGTCATTAAACCCATGTAGAACGAAATAGGTTCTCAAAAATGAGGGTGGAGGGGTCGGGTAGTGACCCACGGTGCCCACTGTACTGGTAAGCAAAACTTGCCCCTTGCGAGGGCGCGTGTTTTGACTTGCTCTGATTGTGAAGCACTAGCAGTAACTGCAGCTTTTAAGAGATTTCAGCCGTATTTTTAAAGTACGAAATTTACAATTTCACAGTCCACAATGCACTCTAGTGGCCAATGAAAATTACAAGACGCGACTAGAACATTATACAAAATGCTCGGGCCTTCTAACTTAACAATTTGACTTTAACATACAGCATGGCACAATCTTAGAAATCAGACACAACATCACAAGAAGAAGTCTTAACTATCCGTGGTTCATCGGGCGGGAAAAAATTCAGGACCGAGATAAAAGTCAGGAGAAGCTTGAACTATATATCAGGCTCAAATGTAACGAATTTACCATAAAACGAATGTCGTCTTCAAATTTCTAACAGGGGCTTGTTGTGCGAATTAAACCGACTGAGACACGTGACAGCACCAACAAAGAAAGAGGCACCAGCCAGCCATAGTAGAGGCACACAGACGGGCACCTGTCTGAGGTGGTACGTGATCACATGACAAGCTCATTAAAACTTTACTATGATATCTCAGTTCGTTTATCTCTGGGAGATTTGATAGCGTTCGAATAACTTGTTTCATAAACCTGAAATAAATAGCAGATTTAAAACGAATCCGGACAATTTGGCATTTCAAAACTGAAGACAACTGTGCGCCGGATTAAATACCGCAATGGAGTATCAAATATAATTCACTCGAGCAAGATCTAGATAGGAAATAAATAATCTTTTTGTTTAGCGTCAACTGCATTTGTACCATCTACCAGTTTAAGTCAGTTGTTACTCAGTAGCTAGATTAATTAGATATAGGATGGGAGGGGAGGGGGTGG
>JAOEHT020304184.1:0-10209 GCA_025448195.2 Parazoanthus atlanticus
AGGATGAAGTTGTCTGAATTTAAGACATTTTCAAGGCCTTGAAAATACAAAATCAAAAATAAGACTTTTTAAGACTCTGCAGGAACCCTGAAAAATTAGCCCAAACTTGTTTTTCCGTGTGCTGTTGAGTCAAAACAGATTTTGGACAGATTTCTTTATAAAAAGCATAAACCCATAAAGTGAATAGCTTTTTTCGCGCACTCTGATTGTCAATAGAAGGTTAATATCCACCGCTATTCACCTTTTCTATTCATGCGTGACACGCGAAAGGCCAGGACGCACGCGAAAGGTCAATACGTTGGCGCACGGAGACGTGCGTGAGTCTCCGATTATTTTAGCTGGCAACTGGAAATATATTATTTTTGAAACTGCTATTTAGTTGTTGGGCTTATACCAAAACAATAATTCTCTTTAATATCGCCGAATACTGGCTTTCAGAATATCCAGTCTATTTACCTCGATTTCAGAGAATAGTTGTTAATTACAAAATCCTGTCAAGTGGAGGTAAAAATTACCTAACACAAAGACCGTCCTAAAAACAACCCCTCGCCCTATTTAAAGGGATCTTTGGCTGAAAATTACTTTTGCTTTCAAATAAAAGTTTGGTTTTGCTTTAGTCTGTATGGTGAGTTAAAACAAATTGACAATTCTGTTTACAGTGCTGTAAACGCAGTAATTTAATTTGACTTCACTCCTCGCATACCGCCATCTTGAAATGTGATGTTTCACGGTTGCAATGTCAGCACAAAACGAAAATTTATCGACTTCCATGGATTTTAAGGATCCGTACGAACCCTGGGCTTTAATGACTTAGACTGGAAAGGGATCATGAATACGAATCTTGTCTTAAATACTTGACATGGATCCGACATCGTCGAAATTTGAGGTCACTGGTAATATGGTCCTCCCATGCTTCATTTTTCCATATCTGACACCTACATCAAAAAGAACCTTATAGTTCGCCCAGATAGGGCAGAAGTAAAATCCTTTTCAAGCAATTTTAGTGACATTGGTCGTGCGTAATCATTGGGAAAAAATAGGGAATTGAAGAAAAGCTTGAAAAGTAGGGCTTTGGGGGCAAGTGGAAATACTTTAAAAGTATTTTAGGATTTTTAGGGCCACCAACATGCATGTCTCACTAAATACGAACTAAGACAATACCGAAAGGTATTGTTTGAGAACAAGTGTTTTTGAACCAAGGATCCTGTCGATGATGACTCTTCTTCCACCAATTTCTTTCCTATCAAGAATCATTAGATGGGAACAGGGAGGGAGTGCTGGAACTGACAGTCATCAAATATAATGTGGAACTGATTCTTCAAGGGTCGTACTCAGTTTGTTTGTCTTTTGATGTATTGTTGACCAGTTCTGTAATGACTGATATATCGACTAAAACTGCAACTTGTGTATTTTCATAGTCGTGAGTCAGGACAATCGGAGGCTTTAACTAACAAACTATGAAGGTCTTTGCTTCCAGCAGATTTCAACAAGAGTAATCAAAGCTCTTTTTCGGGCTCCGTTTGGATGGACGGTCGGGGAACCTCCATGGCTCGGGTTTCTTCGAGTGTTTCTTCACTCTCTTGTAGCAATTCAAGGCAACGATTCTGTAGAAGAAAGTGGGGAAGTTAATGAACGATTTTGTAGAAGAAAGTGGAGATTTGAGTGAACGATTAAGTTTGAGAAAGTTGGAGAGGTTAATGCTGTCCTTTTATACGACACCCTGACACTTGCACCGGCTACCAAGGAACCGACAACTGCATTTTCATTACACTATCTTCCGACATTTGTTTTAGTCAACTAGCGTCTATTGACATAGCAATTACTTTTTATAACATTTGTCCTATTGCCCGATTGTCTTTTACAAACCTAGCAACATCTATTACATATTGCTTTCCTTTTGTTTGATACTTTCATTTTCTTCCAGTCTATCTTTTTTTGGATGCAAGCAGTGTTAAAGCTAAGTTTTTAATCAAGTGTAACACGAGAAGATGTCTGTGAAATTCACTTGCTATTTTACGAAAGTAAGGTCCCGCTTTTGCCTGTCCCCTCCGAATACCGACAAACCTAACCGTCCCGTGCTCTACAAACCTGACTGACTCAGTGTGCCCTACAAACTTGATTGACCTGTGTTTTACAAACCTGACTGACTTGTGCCCTAGAAACCTGACTGACCTGTGCCCTAGAAACCCGATCGACCTGCTGCTAAGTATTGAAAACCAGGCCAACCTGAACCCTAATTTTTGCCAAACCTGAATTAGTGTCTTGTGTTCCATGCACTTGTGACACACAGCTGTCAGGAATGTCTTGTATTCTTCCCGTTCTTGGTTCATGTCATTAACTCTCGTCTCGGCACTATAACAGAGAAATAAAATTGATGATGTAATTTCCTTCCAGTCAGGTATCTCACAAACATACACAAACTTGAATATACTTCAGCTGAAACTAGAAAAAATGCTAATAGAAAGGAAAATACTTCAAGTGAAACAATAGATAGCGTTTGAATAGCGCCGTTCAGTCTCTGGTCCACGTCAGCCTACATGTGTACGTGTGTTAGTTTTTTTTATCTCAATCAAGCTATGATACAAGTTCAGGACATGTGCTCGATATGCTCGGATATGAGAAACCGATCATCTAAAATGACCAAAGAAAAGGCAATAACTATGTATAAAGTTTTTTTATGACTTTACCTCTGGGTATCTCCAAGAAATGTTTACCCATTACAACTTAAAAAATATATTACGGGACTTCGCAAATAAGCTATCTATACCTAAACCACGCACCAACTAGATGAAATAGTGGTGCAGCCTTTGGAATAACCTTCCATCTAAACTGCGCATGACTAACTTACTCTCTACCTTCAAAAATGCACAGTAAAACAATTTTCTAAATCGGTCTAACACAAGGCAAATATGTAAAGCAGTTTATATTCCAATACATTGTATTAAAGAACATTTTGAAAACATTTTAAAAGGAAAATTAGCGGCAACAATTTAGAACGTTTCGACGTCTACATGACATCATTATCAAGTTTAAGTGCTATTCGCTTTAAAATGTAAGCTTCACGGTAAATATTATAATTGTTAATTAACTTATATTTTACCCGTGATTAGATAAAGATTCCATTCCAATCGATTCCACATCACCACCGTTACAACTATTTTCCTATCTATGTACATGAAGTACCCACTGATTCCAACAGATTATCTCTTTCATCGCTAAATCACTCGGCAAACCATTCACCTCTGCTGTGTCTCTTTGTATTTCCTCTCCTTCTCGTCCACCTCTGCCTGACACTTGATTCTCATCTCTTGCAGTTCGCTTTTTATAGTCTGAACATCTGCAGTGGCCTTCTTGTACTCTTTGTCCATTATCTACAAAACACAGAAACTGTTTAATGTACTCATATCAACGAGGTCCTTTGTCCTCATATACAAGCTTAAGCGATAGGCGAACCTTTGCTGACGTCATTGTTTACTTTTATGCTTCATTAGCACACGACTTTACTTGGAGACGAAATCATGCGAAGTAGGAATTGAATTCAAAACTTGAAAAAGTTTGTCAAACGAACTAATCAAAAAATTTTCAGGCTCTATACATGTTTTTTTCTGAGAAGATATCGACTTTCAAAAACGCAAAACAGCTGGGTGGCAAAACTGTTAATGAGCCAAACATTTGTTGTAAAATTTGAGTATCTAAGAATACATCACACAAAGAGTATTTTTAAAACATATCGGACTTATATTTTTCTAACAAAGCTGCATTAGCAAAGCCCTATCAATATTCATAGCTGATGTTTTTGTAGCTCAATTAGAAACTGGGGCACGTATGCTAAATGAGGCAATACATATTCAGTAAACAGAGATCCGCCTATTCCGATAAAAGTCTGAAATTCCATGACTTTTTCGACCTAAACTCTATGACTTTTCCAGATCTAAATAAAGCTTTTCGCACACGATGACTTTCCACAACTGTGCGAATTCGTGATCCCTTCCCTAAGTACAGTACAGATTCTTACTTCCACTTCCTGCACAGCAACTTACCATCCCCTCCCTACGTAATTACCTCTTTTTTCCAGTCGTACTCCTTATCCAGCACGGAAAGTCTGGACTCCAAGGTAGTGACCTCCTCCTGCTTGTCAGAGACCATGTCCTTTATCTGTATCGTACACAAAACAAGCAATTCAACAGTCGTCTCCTGAAGTTGACTTTGCAAACAAACTGATTTAATTCTTGGCCGGTGGTCAAAAAGCTTTGAGATCCTTCACTTTCGCTCGTATTAAAGAGTAGAAACGTTTTCTCAAAGTTAAGCTGTTAGGAATTTAACAAAATTTGAGTCTGTTTTTTGCGCGTCTATATACACGTGTATTCCTACCATGAGATATATATTACACATTTCATTACATTTATTATGATTATACATAATGCTATCTTTGAATTGATTTTAAACTATGTAGTTCCTTTTTTCACGCACTGAGTGCAAGGGACTTCTGTTTTGGGTGGTGTTTTCTTTGCACCCACCATATTGTATTTTTTGTTGTTGTTTCAATATATTTTGGTTTGTTTTTTTTCCTTCTAAATAAATTTAGTCTGTGATTTGACTTTTTGTGTGTATTTTTTCTTAGCAGGACCCAGCTGATAACAGTACTACGGTACTACGGTACTGAAGGGTTATCCTGCACAAATAATCAAACTTATGATAATTATCATAGATTTATATTTCTAATTCTTTTAACAGGTTGGAGCATGACAAATTGACGAAATTTATTGAGTTTAGTCCTTTCAACCACACAGGGCTCTTTTATTTTTATATATTTTATTTTAATACAATATTTATACAGGGGCATCTATTTTGCTAAAAGCTAGTTTAAAAGAGCCCTGTAATTAACAGAAGTGAAATCAGAATAATAATTTAGAAATCAGAAAAGTAATATGCATTGTCAAATTACAAGTAACGGAACTATACAGGGCTCTCGTCAGGAAATCCTCAACTAACATTTTACTAGTTACAACATTAGAATAGCTGGAAACTGAAAACTTGTTCCCCAGGAAACAATAAATATTTAAACACTTGAGCATTGAGGCACGTTTAAAAGCTAAAAACAAAAGATCAAGATCAAGAGTTCCTACCTGATCAAGCGCTTCTTCCTCGGTTATGATTTGGGACTGGATGGCCCGCGTTTTTTCACTCACTTGTTGTTTGAGTCTCAACAAGGCAGGCTGCAGTTTGGAGGAAGAAGTCTCTTTAGCTATCTCATGTTAACTGAATGTACGAAAAAATGCTTACCAAATTATTGGCCGTTAAACACAATACCTTAATTGTTCCCCTGAAATCCATATGGGCTCTCTGGTCTGGTCGTTGAACGTGAGGATTGAAGTGCATCTCGAAATCAATGCCACCAGAATTTTCAGCAGAAATGGGAACAAGCTTTAATCTTCTGGCTACTTCATTGTACTCTCTAGCATGCCTTTCAGTCTGTGAATATTAAAACAAATAGTTTTTAATAAACAGAATACAACATATATATGTCTGTCTGTCTGTCTGTCTGTCTCTACCTGTCACCTCTTTATTAACCTTTTGAACATTCAGCAATGGTGTGTCAATGTGTCTGCATACCTATTGGTCTGTCTGTGTCTATCAATTTGCTTCTTGTTTGTCAGTTTGTCAAATTCACTATTTGTCATTTTCTCCTAACGTTTGTTTGTCTGCCTGCCATTCCTGACTGCTTAGCTGTCTGTCTGACCCATTGCCTTTCACGTCTGTCCATGTCAACGCTTATCTGTCAATCAAAACACCGCTGACCTGTTCATATTCCTTGGCGAACTGCATCTCCTTGTTCCAGATTTCTTGATCGAGGTAATCCCGCTCTTTCTCCAGTGCCTCAACCATCTTACACAACTCTTGCCTTTCCTTTTTGATCCTTTGCACATCACCAGCACTCAGTTCTTGTCTGTTGAGAGTACTCTGCAGGAAGTCAATCACAAACATAAATCTAGTTTTACCCATACATTGTGTATTCTCTCACGCCTTGTTGCAGAACAAAGGTAAGCACCCCATAGTGCCACGTCATCTTTGATTAAAACCGCGAGTATATTGTAAACTTTGGACATATTAATATAGTCAAGTTTTGCTGGCATAGCTTCTTGGAATCTTAGGTAACAAGTGCTTTTGGTCAAGTTGAAAGTCAAGGAGTATTCAAGACCATTCAAGGTCCAAAGACGTGTTTAACAAGCGTACATAATATTAATTTCAATTGATGTTCTATTACTAGAGGTTGATACACAGCAGTCTCCTATGCTGCTACTTCCAGAACTCTGTATCCGTACCTCGGCTACATTCATCGCTCTTGAATTACTATTTCAAGATTCCGTTGGTATGCGAGAAGCATTAGCGAGATTAAGCACCAGGTAAACGTGAAACGGCAAACAGCAGAAATGATCTCGCAACTAAAATTTCCAATGGAATAGACTGCATATCAGTCCATTTTTCCTATGAAGCTTCTTATTTTCGATCCTTTAGAGAAGACAGGGAATGTTATACGGTCTTAGCAAGCGTCACTGCGAATAATTGTAAGTCTCATTTCTATTCATGCCGTTTGCCGTTTCACGTGTACGTGGTGCTTAATCTCTCTATTAACATTCAGGATGCCGCTTGTCTGAGCACTTTTAAAAGCTGGCTCTCTGAGAAAGGAGGATTCCATCTGAAGAAAGTCGGAAAAATCTTGTACCCTAGCAGTACGTAGAACTTACTTGTCTGTTTTCGACGAGGCTTTATCTTTTAATATAAAAAATTAACTTTAAATTTAACTATTAAAGAGTTAACACGGATCGTTTTTATTTTGTGTAAATACTACAACTTTCTTTAGCCTATGACAGGCATATGATGGCGTTCTGCTGAATAAGCGGTTAAGCAGACTGAATTTACCGTTGGTTAAGAAATATTATAATGTATCCACAAACCTGTAGTTGGATGTTTTCTTGGTTTGCAGCTTCCAGTTCCATTCCTGTTACAGGAGAAATGGTACTTTTCACACTTTCAATCTGGACTTCAATAATCAACAAAACACTTTAGATAACGAAAGCAAATTACAAATTGACGAGATGATATCTCACTCATTGTTTGCAGTTCCTCCTCCAGTTGATTTTTACGTTCTTCCAGTTTTTTCTTGTGTTTCTCAAGATCACCAATGTAAGTAGCAAATTTTTCCCTAAAACAAAAATCGAACACATCCATTTCTCGCAATAATTTACCTATTAAATACTTCTAGCTTGTCTTCTTTGGCTCATTGTATTACCATGAAAATAAATTATATTATAAAAATATTAACTTTTTCCTTTAGTTTTTTGTAAGATAGTTTATATACACCACCAAGACACTTTTGTGCACTCGTAGAATTGCACAAAACACTTGTAAATTGTAGAATGTATAAGATGTAAATTATGTCATGAACCTGAGGGGGGCCAAGTAATTTGACGGCTATAAAAGAACTGACAAGTCCCATTTAAATAAGAAATGCATCTTTAAGCTACAACCACACGTGTAAGTCATGACATCATCCATACAATTTTCCATTTCTATTTGCCGTTTTTGTTGGATACAGATGAACTAAATCGAACTATCAAAAAGAACCTAAAACAATGCGAGACATATTACTGTACACATGATGCAGATAACTCGAGAATTCTTGTGAATTGTTCTATTTTTCACCCAAATAATTATTGATAACAATTTAATTTATATAGCGCGTACATCCTTAAAACAGTCCAAGGCGCTTTACAAATGTTATAGGTGAATAATGAATTGAAGAAAATTATAGCAGAGGCAAAGGGAAACATGAAAACTACTATCTACTATATGTTTAAAAAACTTGTCACATTCTTAGAAAGAACGTTTCTATAATATACTTACAATACATTATTCTCTGTATTGTAATTCAAGCACTTAGTGATCATTTTAATTGGGTTGTTACTAACCTGTCGGACTTTAGAGTGCTTCTTTGGTGCAATAGGGATTCAAGCTGGGTCTGTGTGGTGATCACTGTACATTAGTAAATTATTATGTTCCTGTCAATGTTAAGCCGAAGAAGTGAGTGGGGGCAGGTGAGGGGCATTGGAATTTTTGTAAAAAAAGGTAAGCAACTTTCTTTAACGAGGGTAACACGTGGCAGTAATTAACTGATAAACTTGTTTGTCCTTGGTGTGCACTTTACCCCCTTTCCTCTGTCAGTGCTCCGTTTTACAGGTATTTAAAGCTAAAGCTACACGAATCAGAAGAAAGTCGAAGACCAAGGATCGAACCGGGGACCTCTAGCTCCGAAGACCACACACTAACCAACTGAGCTACGCCTGCTTCTTGTATACTTGTATTGTATAATTAATGTTCAAATCCCCACGGTAAATTTGGTAACTTCAAGTAACTTTGACTAGCAGCACTAAAAATATTGGTCAAAATTGGTCAAATATCCGACCCTGGCTGTCACGAGTGAGCAAATACTCCACAGTTGCCCCACCTTCCTCCCTTTCGGCTTAACATGGATAGGTGCATTATCGTATCACAAATTATAATAATAACACCATTCACCCAAAATATCGTTAGGCCAACTCTGGGATAGAAACAGGCCGTAACTGGTATTCACCTTTAACTCGCAAAGACATCCCCTTCGTCAGACACCATTTTTCCTTGACTCGCCTAAACTTGCAAAACATCCCCCTATATTTTTCCCTTTATAAAGTTACTTGCTATATTTCTCACCTTTCTTGCTGCTATTCTTATGTAGGTAATTGTTTTTGTTCTAGAAATTAATTTGGCACTCTTTACAAACATGTTTATCGTGGAGAGCCCTCATTAGTCTCTATTATAGCTTCCTTTATACAAATGAAAATTCATAGGTTGTTAAACTGATTGATATGAAAAGCATAATACAGTACAGTACTCTAGGATAGGTAAAGTACGTACTCAGCATAAACGTTACTTTTGGTGCTAAGTGGATTATAACTGAGATTTTAGAAGATTCCAGTACACTTACATGTAATAGACCCATCACCTTCAATTTAGTTCTACGACCAACTCTGGACAGAAAGAATCATTTGAATTTTCGGAATGGGTAATTTCACTGTCCTCCTCTAATAACATCAGACTCATTATTATCTACAGACCGCCGTCTTCGGAACATCACAGGGTTCCTTCAAGTGTGTTCTTTAACGAATTTTCGCATTACACTGAATCGATAATATTATCTAAGGAACACTTGCTGATTTTAGGGGATTTCAACATCCACGTCGATGTCCTCAGCGATCCTGATACCAGGAAGTTTTTAGACCTGCTTGACTCACTGGGACTCGAACAGCACGTTGATCAGCCCACTCACATACACGGTCACACCCTGGACCTCGCAATCACACGCAAGGCAAGTTCCATCATTCAGACTTCACCTAGAGTGGACCGGTACTTTTCTGACCATGGTTCTGTTGTATGTGATCTGAAGTTAAGAAAGCCTACTTACAAGGTCAAGACGATTAGTTACAGGAAATTGAAATCTGTTGATATGGACCGATTTCATGACGACCTAGCCTCCTCCAGCCTGTGCACTGTAAACTACAGTGAAGTCCACTCCCCTGCAAGCCTTGAGAAATTTGTTAAGAACTATGAATCCACATTGTCGAACTTGATTGACCACCATGCACCCATCAAGACAAAAACTGTTAGGAGCAGACCACAGGTTCCCTGGTATAACGAGGAGATTGCGGAGGCAAAAAGGCAGCGTCGAAAAGTGGAAAAGATATGGCGAAAGTCTAAACTAACATCAGACTATTCACTTTTCAAGGCAAAACGGAATCACGCTACGTTTCTCATCAATAAAGCGCGTAAGGCCTTTTATGCTGATTTCATTGAAAAAAACAGCAGCGATCAAGGTAAACTGTTCAGGGGAATGAAGAAACTGCTGGCGCCGAAAGAGACACTACACTTTCCGGATTACCGTGACAACTGTATTCTGGCTAATGACATAGGCAAATTCTTTAACCACAAGATATCTAACATCAGAAAAGAGCTTGATGCCTCCATTAACTCTTCGGACACTGATACAAATACAGTCCCTGATGACCCTGTATTAGATTGCAGCCAACACCTATCTGGGTTCCGAGAGCTCTCCTGTGAAGAAGTACAAGGTATAATTCAGAAATCGGCTAAAAAGACCTGCAGCCTCGATCCGAT
>JAOEHT020304265.1:0-10209 GCA_025448195.2 Parazoanthus atlanticus
GCTAGTAGGTATGTCAAAAATAAACCCCAACCCTTCAATAAGCCCCCCCCCCCCTTTAACAAGCCAAAGCCTCTATTATGCTCCTCTTCTAATAAGCCCTTAACCTCCATAACGCCGCTCCCTTTTAATAAGCCTATAAAGCCTATATTAAGCTCCTCGTCTAATAAGCCCTCAACCTCCATCAAGCCCCCTCCTTTTTTATAAGCCTATAAAGCCTTTATTTAGCCCCCTTCTAATATTAAAGTCCCAAGTCTCAAAGTCTTGAATGTAAACTGGAGCCCCTCGGCCTCTATATCGTCACTCTTTCAACACGTCCTCCAGTCTCAGATATTTGAGATGTAATTAAACTCCAAGTCTCTATCAAGCCACAGACCCAGCCTCTATTAAGCCCCCCTCTATGGTAATTCCCCAGTGTTAGATATCTGAATCTGGTTTGTAACTAAGCTTCTATTAAGAACCCACCTACAAAGGATTATAACTTCTTTTTATTTAAAAAATTATTACAAGTTACAACCATCGACACAGTATAAAATATACATTTGATTTCTGAAAATTACCTTTTTTTATCCCAGGCAAAGAGAAATTAAAACAACATTAAAATATGCCAAAAATAAGATCAAGAGTTTAAGGGATTCGTAATTTTGTTACCACGATCGCAATTGTCATTTTCAAGTTGGTTGAACTGGTTGAATGGACTACACAGAAGAAGGAGTTATGGAACTCAAAAATAGAAGAAACATCGTAATAAAATGGAAGAAAATTTACCCATAAACAAGACTCTCTTCGCCGCTGATATCTGCCCCGCTGTTATCGCTGATATTTGCCCTGCGATGGATATCACGTGATTCAGCTTAACCAGTAGTAGCGCATGAATCGACAGTAAAAAATATTGTACAGTTAAAATAATGAATGTAGTCGCGGCGGAGCAATCACAACTGGAGCTGACAATGTTTGAGGCAAATTTTTATGCAGCAATCTTAGAATTTAAGAATTCTTCAGGACCTTATGAAAACCACTGACCCTAAAAGGAAGCGGAGGATCTGCAGGTGGAATATACGAACGTTGTATTGAAGCAGGTACATTTACATGCAAAACTAAAAAGCGAATTGAAAAACATCGTTCACTTTTTTCTTTACATGCGCAACACAAACTGCAAGTTGACATATTGTTAAGAAGCTTATTTCACCCCACACAAGAGTGACTTTTGCAATATAAACATGGCAGGAATCATTTGTTCAGTGGTCTTTGCTTGTCATGCAATTGTCTGTCGGATTTAGAAATAATTAACTGACATCAGATCTGCAGTATGTAAACTCTGCGTGTTTTTATGCGCAGTTTGTTTCATTAACACATAGGTCAGGTTATTTTAGGAACACCATGATGATATTCAAAAATGCTTTTTCAATTAATACCTTTACGGAAGGTTTGTTTATTAGCATTTAAAAATTTCTGTGAAAATAAAACTGATGTTTAGAATTTGAATACTTTCGCTCTAACGACCAAATAAACATA
Source organism: Parazoanthus atlanticus (assembly GCA_025448195.2). Lineage (NCBI taxonomy): Eukaryota > Metazoa > Cnidaria > Anthozoa > Zoantharia > Parazoanthidae > Parazoanthus > Parazoanthus atlanticus. The sequence continues at coordinate 1,513 of JAOEHT020304265.1, forward strand.
CTTGAAGTTGGTTTCGACCTGTCAGGATCAGTGCCGCACAACTAAACAACTGCCTGAATTTTGTTGTTCAAGTTGCAGTTGACTAAAGATCAGACTTGATTTAAATCGTGCCCAGTTGGATAAGAGTAAAAATGCAGTGCCGTGTATGTAGTATAACTCAATTTTAGATTAAGCAAAACGAATGAGTATCGAAAGCACAGGCTCCAACAATAAACTCAACAGACAATAGGGGTCGGAGTAGTGTGTTTCCTCCAGGAATAAGGAAACTTTGAAAGTCTAAGGTTGTCAGAAGTGTCATTTTCTTCATTTTGAGGGCACTTTCGAGCAAGATTTCAAGGCTAAGGGACCTGAATCATTATTTAAGACCGGCGTTGGGGCTCGAGAGAAATTGGTGAGTAGCATATATTTTCGCCAGTTTTACATGCAGGTGGGTTTGTAAACAGTCATTTGTATTGAGAAAAGCCACAAAACCAGGTTGGGTCAAAGATTTTTGAGAACGAAAAATGTTTTCTCTTCAGCCCAACTCCGGCCATAAATAATGATAAGTCCCCAACTGCAGAGTTTTACGGCTGCTCGGAACTTCTGTATTTCAAACGACGCATTTTTTCTTCTTCTGAAATTGCAAGTTTTAGGCAAGACAGTTGTCTCAGGCGTCTGTTTATGATTGACTTACAATACAAATTGTTTTATTGCAACAAGAGGCATATGTTTACTAGTGTTCCTTATGGGATGGGCAAAGGAACCGAAGAATCTTTAAGGGTCTGATTTCACTTCAAATGCAGCTGGAAAAACATGTTGATTTTTTGACGGCGCGAAGAGGCAAATGCCAGTCTAAAATGCATGCCTATCAATCACTTTCCTATCGTAGTTAATCAGGTTCACAGATCAGCAATTTAAATTGCGAATTTTAACGCTGCAGGCGTTGAGAATATCTTGATATTAACAGAAACCAAGACAAGGAAACAAAACGAATATAAATCATTTAGTAGTGTTTGTTTTGTGTAGTCGTATTTATTCCAAAAGAAATTTTTCCGGCTAGTTCGAGATGAAGTATAGTTTTCATTTGGATTTTTTTTAATTATAAAAATTTAGTCGTTCAAGCTCAATCGAGTTAATTTGTATCAGATCGTAATTGTGTCAACTAAGCCAATTCTGTATCTAAAGCCTATAACAAACTCGAAATAAACAGGATCATTTCTGAAACGGTTACGGAAGCAAAAGTGTTCTTAAAAATACATATGTTTTCCTTTTAGTGTCATACTCATTCTTTTACATACTATCGATACTAATAAATATTTCTCAAGACACGAAGTGAGGATTAACTACGACTCTTTCAAAGCGCGTAATCTTTTAATGAAACACTCTTAGTTCAACAAAGATACAATCTGTAATTTAGAAGCGGATGTCGCAGTATATCAGTTCTTACCCCGGCCAGAAGGAGTATTCCCATGAACGCCATTGTACACTGAGAAAAACAGGATCTATTGAGTTGTTTTTGGCTCGTTTTCCAAAACTCTGGAAGGTTTTAATTAATTAATGCATCATCCGTACGTCGTTAGCAAACCTGAAATCACCAAAACGTTACTCAAGTACTGCACAGCTTGTTCCATAAACTATCCTGGATCCCCTGGTTTGATGAGCAGCGCCAATTATGGAATTGTTTTAGCAGCACGCCCGTTCAATTTATTCTTCAGCGGAAGCATATTTTATCACTAGCGAAGATCAAAAATAATTACTTACTAGCCGTAGGTAGTAAACTTCGCTCGTACATTTTACATGTCTACAAAAGACTTTAATCTTTTCCCAAAACCCTTAAATAGCACGATCTCCTGTTAACATAACTTATGGAGATGATGAATTGCGAATTTTGGTAGTCATCGTGATAGTACTGTGATAGTAGTCTGAAACATTGGACGTAGCAAGCCAAATTACATGCGGAACGATGAATTCTTAAAAGTGATACCAGCAAGTTATGTTAATTTCAATTCAGTTTGTAATGGTTGCCACCAAATTGCATAAACGCTTTAAAACTTCGCGCAATTTATCAAAATTGGTAAGTTCGATGGTTCGAAATACAATAAAGTAAATTTTAATCGTTCTAAATATTCTTTTCCAAATTTAAACCTTTAAATAAAAGCCTTAACCGATCTTATAGGTTAGGAAAACATCAATAAACTAAATTTGACGAGAAGTGAATTTTGGCTGTTGTTCGTTTTTTTAAAGTGAACAGTAAATTAGTGATCATACATGTATATAGTCGTTCAACTCTCGTGAATGCGAACAAATGAATCGTACCTCAATGTGAAAAATACTTTCTTCCCAGGCATAAAAAAAACAAGAATGATAATATCCTTATTGAGTCAGTATTCTGCCAATGCACTGAGTTTTTAGCCCTAAATTAATAAATGACACCTGAAAAACGAAATTGCAGTCAAATTCACTCCTAAATTCAGAAAAGTTTGTTAAAAAATCAATTCTCTTTTAAAAAATTGAAACTGAGCAATTCAATTGCAATTGTTATTTTCACTTCAAATCAATATTCAGATAGAAATCTTAATCACTTTTTTTCTTTGTAGTTATTCTGAACCATTATCAAGGAGTATGACTTTGAAGAATTGAACATACAATTTTGTTATAAATCTTCAATTAGTCCTTTTTCAGTTTCTGAAAGTCAAGCTAGCTTCCCATCGTATGAACGCTGATAATTCGAAATTTCTGTCTAATTAAAGTTGACAAAAGAGCATATGTCAAAATTGATTTGCTACTCTACTGTTGATGGTAATACTCATTCTTCATCATTCACGCGTTCTAATATATTTAGCGTTTGACAAATGACAACGCTAACCTGAAAACCGAGTCATTAAAACATTTAGCTGTTTGCATTTTAGAACTTTTCACGTGAATTTGTCAGTGTCTTCGCTGAATTCGGCTTTTATAATATTTATTTATTGCTAATGACGGGATCTACTACGAATCTGTTATGACGGAAACACATAATTTAGAAGATGAACTATCTCCGACATTCGGCCCTTTGTTAAACATATCCGCTCTTTTCAACAGTTTTTTTGCGTTTTTTGGTACAAGCAGCACCGAAACTGCGCATTTCCTCTCTTCGTGAATATTGACACCCAAAAAGATAGCGATACCATCACGCTTTACTACTTTCTCATGATTTCTTAAACTTATTTGTTTTCTTTTTCTCACAGCCATTGTAACATAGGGGGTAGTGTCTGCGTCATATTTGCTTAATTAAGAGCACAATATTGTTCTGGAGTCGAATGTTCGAATCAACCCATCCTCTATTGAAAGAACCACAAGCCGGAGATTCATGGCTGAGTGAGTCCGTGACAAGCCAAATCACCGCTGTTTACTCACAATAGAAAGCAATTTAGCGCGTTGACATTACTAATGACTCGAGGTGCAAAACAGCTATAATGAAGTTGTCTTTTCCTTCATCAATTTCGTATTAGATTACGACCGGGTGTGAGCAGTAAACAGAAACGCTCTCCTGTAAAAGACCAACTCTTGGGAAAACGCTATCGCTTTAACGCCAAACTAAACGTCCATTTGTGCAAGACACGGAAGCATATGACATGGTTTAGCAAGTTTCGACGAACGAGATTCTAATTACGGGTAAGAGCGAAGGCTTAGGAAAACAGGCATCATACTATAGATTTGATAAACGTTGATCTCGTGTCAGTTGTTGTTGGCATATTCTGGAAGTCCATCTGTTGTTAAAATAATATTTTTTCCTCTTGAAAATGAAAATTCGTGTAACTTCCAACACCTTTTGTTAATTGTATTGTATACTTAGATCATAAAGTGAAAGCACACTATACCATACTAGTCTGATGTATCAAAACCATCTGTACAATTTTGCTAAACGCTTAACGGAATCGCAAGTGATTAACGTGACTCAAGAGACTAGTTAACAAACCTTACCCAAAAATGAATATCCATGCAATATCACCTTAACCACACTCTAACACCCTTAAAAAGCATTTTGTATTTTGCTGGGGTATACTCTTTCGAATTTCGCTTGCTATTCAGGCTCTGGATGTTAACTGGAAAGCTTTGTTTCTCGCAATAATTCGGAATTATTTAAGTTATTTATCAATATGCGCGGGCATTTGCGAAGGTGGACAGCTTGGTTTTATATGATGTTCAAATCAGCCTCGGGGTACTTCATTTTCAAGTGGCGAAAGCCGCGCGCTCGCGGAAACTTTCTGTTTTAATTGCCGCAAGAGACAACAAAAACAGCTTGGCAATTTGAAAATCATCAGGGCACTACCATTCCTGAACGATCCTCGTATCACACGCAGTTTCTTGCTATAGCGCTCCAAGGTCCAAGTTTGCCATCAAGCTGATTGTGAATAAGGATATAATTGGCTTAACTGAATTCATACTTCAAAATGACCTCAATTCGTTCACAGCAGAGACTTTCATAGTCTTAAAAATTTCACATTGTTGAATTGACTATGTAATGATGTTAGAGTGTATGAGAGTATATGTGTACAATAGTTAAAGTGCTAAAGCTTTTCAAATATCTCAAAATAGGTACCGTATTGGCCCTTGATTATTTTTACGTCTGATGACGCTTTTCAAGTTTGGAACGTGCGTTTTAGAAACGCACCCGTCTCACTCTGGTTACAAGATTCGAACAGTTTTTCTGTGTTGCTTTGGTTTGTTTTGTGTTAAAAGGTAAAAGTATGTCAGTATTTTGTCAGTATAGACGAGTTGTATATTTGTGGGAACTGATCAATACTCAGATGAGGACGAGTAGAGAAGACGGGTGTATCAGTAGGACGAGTGTTTGGCGGATATTTCACAGCGGGCCTATCGAGCAAGCTAAACAATTTTTATAAGAACCTTTTTCTATAAGAACGTTGAGGTTGAAAAAATCCCCAAATTTAAGAGCATGTTACAAAGAACATGCAGAGGCTGGGGATACGTAGAGAACATATATTTTACATACTGTATTCAGTGGAGATAATTTGTTGTTAAACTGTAAAATAGTGCCTAATACTTGTGCCACATCGCCTGATGGCTACTCCGAATGTGGATATACAAAGGCAATTAGTGGCACCAGTTGTACATCTTCCACTTTGGGTTGGCTTTTGTGAATGGAAAACAAAAAATAATAGTATGTACCCAATCCTAAAAAAATAAGAACTTTTGAAAAACATTTGAGGCTGATATCCTCAACTAAATAATTAATAACTTTCAGCCTTTGCCCAAAAATTAAACGTTCTTATTTAAAGAAAGAGTGAAATCCTGTAGGGTGGTCCTCCGGCTAAGACAAAAACATTTCAGTCATTTTTGGGGACATTTTTACCTTTTATTTGCAACGCCATGCGCCAGACAACTGACGAATTTCCTGAATTCTGCGGTTTCCAATACAAACTTACTAAGGCAGATAATGATCCATTTGAATGAAAAGTTGTCAAAACAAGGTTTTTCACAACAGATTGGTATCTCGAATGAGCCAATACACACCATTTTGTTTGACTGTCTGCCTCAACATTGCGCACTGTTAAAGTGTTTATATCTAACAAAGGTTGTCGAAACAATTCGTCATTTTGGACCTTACACTCCTATAGGATGGACAACCAGTGTACAAATCTACCATAACACTGAACGGGAAGTTATTATGCGTTGAACCTTGAACGGTAGCTGGTGAGGAGAAAGGTCGGTACGTACTTCTGAACTTGCTTGGAGGTTCGACGACGTATCATAGTTTTGATTGCTAGTTTAATCATGAGTGAAAGTCACACTTTCTTTATGATGCTATGTACACCTTTCTCACAAAATATTTAAAACCGAAACGATTGTCATTTAATATAAACTAAACTTGACTAAAATAACACGTATGTGGTGATTTAAAAAGACATTAAATCACGCCACATGACTGATCATGTTCAGAGAAAGTTTGCCAAGAGAAGTGCAGGAATGCTTAATATGTTGGGCGGTAAATCAGTACACTACATCTGAGAAAGTTTGTGATAAGATGATTAGAGAACAAATGATAGCTTTAGAAGCCCTCGTTTGCATTTCAAAACTGATTTTGAATAATATTATAATTTCATTTTCATTTTCTATCCTATGTTTGCTTTGCTTCGCTTTGCTTTGCTTTAAGTCTTCCGCACACGGCCATACATTGCTTGTTTTAAACTCAAAGAATAACATTTGTCTAAAACAACGGACTATAAATAGCTAACTAAAACTAATCGCTGCAGACAGAAATGGACTGCAATCAAGTCCATATATAAGGGACGGATTGCAGAAATGAATTGCCGAGTCATGTTATGCCCTTGACCGGAGGAGTTATGTCGTTTCAGTCTATTTTTAGCAGCACGAGACAGGTAAGAAAGCACAGTATTTTACAACAATAATTGTTGTACGATGTTCTTTTGCAATGTTTTTAGCAGATCACATAATTTGTTGTTATCCTGTTGACTTTTGGAGAACCGAACATCGCCAACTAGTTTCAAATTGTTCAAATTGGCTCAACTTTCGGGATAGATGTCAGTGTACCATGAGGTTGACTAAACAGAGAGATTACATACTAAGACAACACAGGAAAAAAGGAAAAAGAATACTTACGACAATAACAACAAACTAAATTTGTTCTAAACTTGTTATAGTATATATAGCAGTGGCAGTTTTAGAGGGAGTGGATCAGGTGAATAGTCATTCCCTGGGTCTTTCGACCAGGAAATAAACAGTACACTTTTCTTGGGCAATTAACTGTTTTTTTGAAGCGGAAGCGAGCAGCAATGCAGAGGAGAATATTGTCATCTGTCTAGAACGGTACTACTTTGACAGTAACGTTGAAGTTTTCCATTGTTTCTGACGTTGCAAGGCTATTGTAGGATTCCAATATCAAAGGCAGTTTTTTTGTATTTATTTAGAACTGAGTTAAATTGAAGTACCACCCAAGTGCAAAGCATGCGTGTTAGCTGTAAATTGAGTAAATAAGCAGAAAATTATATCTCTCAACGTGAGCATCTCCACTAGATACAATTGTGCATTCATGACTTAAGTATTAAAAGCAGAACGGTATCCTAAAAAGTTAGAATGTTGACGATGCCACCCAATAAGCCAATCTTCAGTTATTTACATGTTTTCTTATCAGCATAAATGTAAACTTTGTCAGACAAACGAAGACTTTCATTGGATAAAAGATATAACGATTAATTATATCCATTTTGAAATCACTGGTGGTTCCTGCATTCTGATTGGTTCCCAACAGCAGTGATTACAGAATTTTGAGTCTGTAATCGCACTGTTTTGAACAACCAATCGCAAAGCAGAAAAGGATGAAGCAGCCAATCGATTTCAAACGTTAGCTAAAAAGCTTTATCTTTTGCTTATAAAAAAGCGATTTCAAAATGGATATAATTAATTGACAATTGAATATCTTGTCATGCAATTTTGTTCTGAAATCATACTTCTGACTTCAAATGGAACTCGCGCTGCGCGCTCGTTCAATTTTGAAAACACACGTATGATTTCATACCAAATTGCACTCCACTCAGTTCAATTACTATTATTAGCTATCCTGCCAAGTTTTGTCTTTAGACAAAAACACCACCGAGAAATATGCATCTTGAGTTTTCGAAATTTTAGGCAAATGTATGGGATATTTCGCAGGGGTGGCAAGATTTTGCTGACCAGCATCAGTTCTCATACATTTGCTTATAGGTTCTTAAGAAAATTCCAAACTTCCAGCGCAGTTTTTTCGATTTGATTTTCGAATTTTATCGTAAAGCTAGGCCTGAAAACTATTCCTGACATGTTCGTTCTTACTGGTTGGGCCATTTGTTCATCCGACGAAGCTAAGAATCTTTGGATGGGGACAAACGTCGAACTTTTTATGAGTCGAACTAAATTTAGCAATTAAATTCATGATATGTTCGGCGTTTGCCCCAATTGAGTTCGACAGATTCTATTTGGACCGTCTGGCACGTTCTATCCGTCTGCTACAGACGGATAGAACGACTGAAATTTGGCCGGTTTAAGTTCGACGTTTCACCTAAACAGCCGAAAATTGTAATTTTTGTCGACCCGAACTACAATTTAGTTCGACTCATGAGACGTTCGTCGTTTGTCCTGAGCCTAAATTTGAATACTGTACGTACACAAGGACAAAATAAACAATTTGAACACGTTTTAACTTCTCTGCTTCGCACATATTTTTATCACTTTCCCTTACGAAGGCTATAATCATATCTGAAACGTCGGGATACAGCGTTTAATATTTTTTAAACAGCATTTTAACAAGATAATTTTTTGAATATATTTTTTCTATATATTTACAATTTTACAACACATTTAAGGTGTTCCTAATGTCAAAATGTCAAATCTGAGAGTTTCTTGATTTTATATGATATTCGAAGTCGACGCCATATCAAAACTCTCGAGTAAAAACCGAATTGACTCACTCAACGAAAGTTAGCAACCTTTCTCTGCAAAACATACTAAGAACACATTAAGTTTGGTCCTGCCCTGCAAGATCATGAAAGGCAGTCACTCAGTTGTTATTGCTGTTGCTGTTGCTGGTTCTTATCCTCTTCTTCGTCTTCTTCGTCTTCTCCTTCTCCTTCTTCTTCTCTTTCTTCTTTTTCTTTCTTTCTTTCTTTCTTTCTTTCTTTCTTTCTTTCTTTCTTTCTTTCTTTCTTTCTTTCTTTCTTTCTT
>JAOEHT020304356.1:0-10209 GCA_025448195.2 Parazoanthus atlanticus
GTCCTGAGTATGCAGTTATGTCTTTTCACAAGTCGTTGTCTTGATCCCGACAAAAAACCTTTACCGGTACATCCCCTATCAACACAACACAACACAACACGGCACCGCACCGCACCGCACCGCACCGCACCGCACCGCACCGCACCGCACCGCACCGCACCGCACCGCACAGCATGACACGACACGACACAACACGACACGACACGACACGACACGACACAGCACAGCACAGCACAGCACAACACAACACAACACAACACAACACAACACAACACACACACACACAACAAAGCACAGCACAGCACAACACAGCACAGCACAGCACAACACAACACAACACAACACAGCACGACACAACACAGCACAGCACAACACAACACAACACAACACAACACAGCAAGTGTATAATATATATTGCAATAAAGTTAGTTTTATCAAACTTGAACAACACTTTTAGCCACATTTACTAATATATGCAATAGTTTTAACAAAATAAAAAGCCCGAGGGATGTTAGTGAAATATAGCGCTCCCTTCACAAGAAAACACTTGTGTGAGCTTCCTTAAGTCAACATTTAAACATATGTTCATCATGTCATTCAATTCGTTTTACTTGACGTGTCACGGCTGACAGGCCGGCTGCAAGGCTGTGCAAACACGACTTTGCTCGACTCATTGCCGACTCGCTCGCGGCGATAACACGAACAAAGATCATGCCAAGCTCATCTCTTCATGAGGACAGTTCAGTTTTGTACCGTATTTCGTTTCAAACTTTAATTCTAAATATGAAATGCCTCGTTGACTTTGTTCAAAACATTGGAAATATTCAATGCAAAATAAATACGTCACTGTGATTTTTGTCTATTATTTAATATTGATTGGCTGACTTCCTATTATCTTGCATACGAAACCACACATCTCCGTTTTTTCTTGTCAAAACGAAAGATCTCGTCTTTGGTCAGCAGGTTGGCGATTTCATACAAAAACAAAACAGGTAGCTACGACTTCTTGGTCACAACAAACTGAACTGAAGCTTTTCTCGACATTTTTAAAACTAATCTCGGCATGACCGATAAGAAACGAATAAGTCGCTTCGAAATATCAAGCAAGTATTAAACAAACTGTGCCGATTTTGTTTCTTTACGATGTAATAAGAATCCAGGCAGGAGGGATTTTTCAATATTAATTAAAAGTTTACACTAATGCTTCTAATATTTTATTCACAAACGCTTGTAATTAAACTTTAATAGTATGGGCTCAGGATATTAGTTAAAAGCCGAATGCGCAGTAAAATAGTTTTAAATGTCTTGTTTTTTCTTCTGGCAAGTTTTGAATCGATTTGCGGGGATCCAAAACTCGCATCCCAGTATGTGTTGCACAAACACAAGATTTTTTCGTGTAGTTGTAATAAAGACAAACAGCTACGAACAAACAGTTTTCTATAAATAATGCATCATAATAGAGATATAGTAAAACTCACTACGAAGAAGCACAATTTTTTTATCGTAACAAGAACTTCTTAATTAGAAAAAGTCGGATTAAAAACAGTAGTTTCTTTTTCAAACAATTACTTTAGTTCTAGTTATGGTGAAACCGTGAAAATACGAACTGGGCTATGTTGGACCTCGGGGATTTGCCAAATTATCTTGAACTACAGTAGAAGTTACCGCTGGCCCAAGCTAAGCAGTACAGCAAATGACAAATTCAATTACTTCTCAAGCATGGAGTTTGTACAGCGTTCTTAGTCAAGTTATAATTCATTTAGTTTTTCAGACCAAGACGTCAAGCTAGGACATAGTCTAGTTCACTAACCTTGTGTATTCCGGTCTGTTGACTCCGTTCACCCTTTCCGTGCGATCATTTTGACGTGAATCAAAGTCTTTAGCCATCGTTCTGTTGTTAAGCGAAGGCACAAAGGCTTTCGGAGAAACATCTGCCGTTGGGAAGACCTCTTCTCGACGCCTTAACTCGCCATAAAACAAGCTGCTCATCGGCTCCATCCTCCTGGCGAAGGGCAATTCCTGCAGAGAAGTTTGGCTGTGAATAATTCGAATATCCATGCTTCACCGAGACTTGAGAAATCTGTCAGGCGAAACAGCTGGAACAGAACCCAGCGAGAGCGTGGCTTGATTGGTCGCTTACTCGGGAGATTTTGGAAATTATCTAATTAATAAAGCGTTCTGCGACCGTTTCTTTCAAGATGTATGCTACAAGTACAGTTGTAGTTGTAGGGGCCACTCGCAAAACAAACTACTCTCGTGCAGCAAAACTTGACCCCGTCGCTGGTCGTCTCAGAATGGTTTAAAGGCCAGAAAGACGATTAAACATCGGGGCCGAGGCCGCACAGCCGGTAGAATATTCATGATATCGCTTCATTTGCACGAATCTGCACCGTCAACTCGAGCTGCATTTTTTTTAGTACAGAGAAAATATAAATGTTAAATGTAGCGATGGCAAAAGGGTTGCTCGTAAAGTCGTTCTGGCTACTGTCGCAGTATTTCCTACAACACGTTTCCTGACAACAACAATGTGTTGAAAGACGACAGAATACATATCCATATCAGTTTATTAAAGGCCAATTTTCCCAGCAGTCTTCGCAAAATACAAAGCTAAATACCTATGAAAAATTCGGCCAATCAGCTGTTGTTGATAGCCCCGGAACTAATCAAGAATTCAGCGATTTACTTCACACGGCGTCAAGTGTAAATTATATTTAAATGTCAAGCGATGAAAAAGGTTTAAGTACATTGTTTATCAAGGTGTATCATGGTTTAACTCCGAGGCAGAGTTTGACCAAGGGGTTTAACAGGTTGAGGCAGGCAGAATGCGAGACGAGAGGAAAATGTGCTACAAATGGCGCGTGGCGGTTTTACTTGTGTTTGTAATGTATGTTGGCAGGTGGCTGGGCCCATTGAACAAAACTTCTAATTGAATGCAACGAATTTCACTGGCTAATTTAATCAGCCTGCAGCTGGCTCCCGACAACACCAGAGATGGCAGCAGAATGATAAATCAGTCACTTTCAGATTTCAAGATATTGCTGTAAGGAATCTTCAAATGACTGCCGTCACATGCCTGCGAACACATCTTTTTCGTTAAAAATTGAAACGAATTCGCATTGTATTGAATATTCTCGACTTTGTGTGAGAAATGTTAAAGATGCAAGTAACCATTAAAAAGAATATGTTTTTTAATATTCCGCTGCCATAAAGACTCTAACTGGTAAATTATCACTCTGGAAGCATTAATTGAAAATAACTTTTACCGCCCCGACTTTTATCTTTATGTCAAAACTGCTCCATTTGTTTTGAATAATTATTCCTAAGATAAAGAAATTCAAGTGCTTCGTCGGGGCAACTAGACATTGCACACTGGCTTGAAAAGAGAGAAAATCATTACAAAAATGAATTTAAATACTAAGCTTTACCAGTCTATGTCAGTTTTCCCAGCATCTGACTGAAAATTATTCGCTGCATGGCTAAATCAGTGAATACGAAATACTGTAGCCAACCTCTTTTAAGACACTACTTCCGCCCTACCACAGATCTAAACACCGCACAGAAAATGTAAACTTGCTTGCAGGTTATGCAATGCCTACTCAAATATTATTCATAATAATAACGCCATTGTTGTGCAAGTAACGACCAACTGAGCCACCAGGTGGCCGTGGAGATACAATGAAACCGTATGAAAAGCAAAGTGTTTCTTTATGTTGCAAATGGTCGTTTTTTGTCTGCAGTTCAGCATTTGGTACGACACGCCTAAAGAAAACTTAAAACTTGGTATTGCCAATTAGTACAGCAAGATAAAACGACTGAAAGACACAGTGCCACACTGATAATCAAAAACTACTTACCATAACTTTAAAAAGATAATTGCAAAAATTCTAGTACAAAAAACAAGTTTTACTCAAGCCATTAAAAACCTACAAAGAATGCCATGGAGACATTCTGCTGGCTACCGAGAACCATACATTCTTAAATTGTTTTCTTCCATTGTGGAAATTAAAAACAATTTGCAATCCAGTGACCGCATAGGCTGTGTTTGCAGGGAGAGTTTATAATGAATTAAGACGAACTGTCGACTTAGGCCGCATGCTCGGATGTTCTGATCAAATAATCGATACCGTTTGCAGGCACCTAGTGTTTGTAAGAGTTCTGGTGTTCACGAGGAAAGCGTTAAAACGCGCAAAGCGCGATGCCAACGGTAACAAAACTCGCCGGTTATTGAATGCTTCCCGCGGTCAAAGGATCTCTAGGGTTACGTAGGTGACAAGTATTATGATTTATGGCCGCTTTTTAAAATGCTTTTGTAAGTGTTTAACGTTGTTACTGTTTAAAAACAAAATTGTTTTTAAGACCTTTCAATTAAAGTGGTCTCCCACTGTTACGGCCGTTAAACCATTTTTAACTAGTGATGTTTATCCACAAGAAATAGAGCCGGGTACTGTATTTGTGAGTCCTGTAGGTCAGTGTTCTATTAGACAAGACATATCGAACGTTTCGCAGAATTCTTAGTAAACATAGTTGGTTGACTCAGTGTCACTTTGGCTGACACTAAGTCTACTGTGGGAGATCTTGTATAACAGTGTTTTCTTATCAGTAATTATCATGTTGTTGTTGTTATCATGATTATAGTTATTATCAAAAAATTCACAATATCCCCAAATCTGATTGGTCTATTATACCCTCTATTATTCACTAATTTGCCTGTAAACTGTCCAATTATAAGTTTGAATGAACCAATCACAATCTGACTTTTTGGTACATGAGCCAATCACAAGCAAAAATAAATACCATGGCAACAACAACTCATGTCTCAAAAACTGTGGCAGCAAACAAAATGGATATTTTTCATCACACAGCTCAGTAATATCATTTCTTAAACATTGATTATTGAGTTTTATTCAAACCCATTTCTTTTCTTGTAAATTTTATGATAAATTGGTAACAAGACTTTGTGTCGTCCAGTTTTGCCTGTAATCATACTCATGATAAACAAATCGAATTCCCGCTCCGCGTTCGTTCAATTTTGTTATCACGTTACAGGCTAAATTGGACTACACTCAATCCTATTGCCATTACCAGTAATAATAATATTAATATTAATAATAATAATAATAATAATAATACGTTTCTTATCGCTTATATTATAATCAGTCAGCACTTGAATTCAGTTGTATATCACTTCTCGTGCAGTAGAAGTAATACTTATAGTAGCAGTAGCAGTAGCAGAAGTAGTAATGGTAGTAGTAATAGTAGTAGTAGTAGTAGTAGTAGTAGTAGTGGTAGTAGTAGTAGTAGTAGTAGTAGTAGTAGCAGTAGTAGTAGTAATAGCAGTAGTAATAGCAGTAGTAGTAGTAGTAGTAGTAGTAGTAGTAGTGGTAGTAGTAGTAGTAGTAGTAGTAGTAGTAGTAGTAGTTGTAGTAGTAATATCAACAAGACCTGTCAGCACTTCTAACTGACTAAAAATAATGACACACCAGTGTCGAAACAACACATATTGAATAGTTCACTTTCAAATAGAATTGTGAACTTACTAATAATGGTAATACAGCTGCCCAATTTTTGAAGCTACTTCCCCAATCTGCCATCTTTTAAGATTGTATCTTGTGTCCAGTATCGACCTGTAGGAATCACAGTCACAAAATAAGTCCAACAGATATTATACTGTCAATTATCTGCACACAGCTGTAAAGTTGTATAATTACCTGTATTGGCCAGACATACATGTATATCTGTCTACATGGGTACTGCACGGTGACATGACAGGGATAATGGATACAATTATCTCTTCAATATGCTGGGAGGTTCGAATGAGGTTTCAAATTGTGAACATCATAACAAATGTAGTAAGTGTTTTAAGTAATAAATATCTTGATAAAATCAGGATACATGTTTAGTAGTTCTGAATCAAGCGATGGCTCATTGCTGAATCAGGTAATGAATTTTACTTGTTTGTCATACATTCTGGCAGCACTGCTGCTACAACTAGTGTCAAACAGACCCCTGCAACTGATTTGAATATTCAAGGTGGCCCCCACCTGTTTTCTGTGCCACTGAACTTGATGAAAGGCTTTCTCAGATATCATGACAAATTACTGTCATCTTCTTGTCAGCTGACGCTACAACAACTCTTTCACTTATCAACCATTGTACCCAGCTGAATGTTGCAATTCCATGGTTACTTTATAGAGCATCCAAATCATCCTGTTTTTAGTATAATGGAGTATGGGCTTTCTGTGGTTTTCTGCACATTGAGTTTTAGTAAAAGAAAATCAAGCTAAATCCTTCCCGAGCCAGGTGGCTCATAAGCTAAGGCCGGTGCTTATCTCCGGTTTCCGTAGTGTTAAGCGGATGAGAGCCTGTGACTCCCCCTGGACAGGACACTAATCCATCGCAGGTTAGCCCCCAGCAGATGCTGGTACTCGTTTATACACTGCTGAGTCGACTGGAGCAAGTCGAGTAAAGTGCCTTGCTCAAGGACGCAAAACAGTGGTCAGGCCGGGGTTCGAACTCTCGACCTTTAAGTTGCGAGTCAGACACGCTAACCACTCGACCACTGCGCCGCGCCCTAAAGGTATGGTAAAATTATCGGGAAAATAGTTTTGACGAGGCTAACTTGAACTAACCTGGACGTTTTGTTTTTTGCAGTTTGGCCCTCATCTTCTAAAAGGAGCCAAAAGCCGTCGCAGATCAAGTCCGAGCCTCAAGAAAAGGTCAAGTTTAAGTCGGCCAGCACTGAGTTCAGTCAATTGAAGTTTACAACGGAACAATTAGTCAAATCCTGTTTTACCAGATTTTAAACAGATACTTTAAATTCATGGAAATCCAAGTCTCGCTATTGGTAAACGATTGAACATATCAAGCTGTTTTTCTGAGTCAAGGGGATCCGGGACAAGAAGTTTTCTGCGTTATCGTTGTTTGCCGGAATGTTCGAGTCATGATGCACTGTTATCATTATATACATGGGCAGTTCACAAAAACCTTAATCTATACATGGATCGGTGGGGGCCAGTATTAGAATTTATTTTGAATCTATCTATATTGTGAAAAAGGACTTTGTCAAAGCAAACTACTGATATTTTGCGTTGCCTCATTTTTCTGTAACACAAGGGTTGAAGGCTGAATTGCATCAAATAAAATGCTTCAACAAACAAAAAACAAAATCAAGGATTTTTTTAATGTAGTGCAGGCTGGAAGGGATGGAAGTGGCCGGATAAGTATACTATTTACCAAACCTGACTTTTCTCCACGATGGAGGGGAATCAAGTTTACAGAGCGAACTCCAAGCGATTTAATTTGACTCTTCTTTAGCCTGCTAACCGGCTCACTTGTGTGGGGCAGCGAAGCGAGCAGCGAGGCCCTTCGCTGTTTGCTTCGCTCGCCGACTCGAGTTTTATTCTCTTTCTTGAGTTTCAGTTACCGCGTGACGCGTCATCTTGAAATGTGACGTAAATAGATTGCAGTACCAGGCTCCACTCTTGACGAACAGAGGGAGAAATCAGGGCCAACGTAATTTTTTTTTTTCGTTAGCCGAGTTGGCTATCCTTTATAGGCTGACAAAATAGCGACTGTTTTAATTGTTTTGGTAGAAGTGTTGCTTTTTGTCGTTACGCCTGGTGATATGATCATATTTCTCCCAATTTAAAATGCAGTTTCTCATTTTTATGAATGAAAATACAAGAAAAGAGCCCCCGCATAGCCCCTTAAAAGGCGGTAGGCAGTTTTTTTTGTTAAATAAACCATTTTCCCAATCATGCGCAGAACAACTTTAGGGCTTTAGCTGGCGGCCACACATATTGGTAACATGGCACATTGGGTTAAGAAAGGAAAAAGATCGATTATTTTCAAAAGAAGGTAAAAGATAAAACCTTAAAAATGTCACAGAGTAGGGGTTGTGACCATCAGCAAAAACCCTTTGCGCATGATTGGGAAAGTAGCTTATTAATGATCAAAACTATTTCCTTCATTTTGTCATAATCAAGAATACCGATCAGAGTCGTTGCCACTTGTGAGGGTCGTAATAGGGGGTGGGATGATATGGATTTGTTTTACGGCCAACGGATAAAAAAACCCAGGATTTTTAATTAAAATTCTGGGTTATTTTTTCGATTATGGTTGATAAAAAAATTAAAATTAGCGTTAAAATTCTTCAATTTCTACGCTTTTCGACGAATTTTTAAACCGTTTTACGACTTACCATTAGGACCATTATTTGTATAAAATAAAAATATGAGTTGCATGTTAAGGCGCTATGAATCACTAAACTCAGGGGTGTATTAACGTTCCAAAAGTATTTTCCCGTTCTCCTATTTGTATGAACATAGTTAAGCTCGTACTTGGCACCAGAAGTTTGAACACACCACAGTTTCGGGGGGGGGGGGGGCACCAAGTGTGAACACACTCTTAGACATATTCGGATGGATCTGGAGGTTTTCGAAAGTGTTAACATGGTTTTAAAAAATAACTTCCTAAGTATTTGTGAGATCTTCCGAAAACTTTTTGAAAATATAAAAATTGGGAAAATCCTTTGTAATAATAAAAATAAAGACCATAAAAGCCATGTCGTTGGAATACAATAAACGAGTCCATTCAAAACTACAGTACAATCTTTCATCTATTTGTTTTAATATTCACACGCAACGTCCCCTTTCTGTATCAAAACGTTAACTCAAGAAAATTAAGTGAACATTTTCTATTTACATCAGAGCCTCGGCTGATATCTTGGATTTGACAAGTAAAAGACAACGACAGATTTGATAGATATCTATAAGAATCAGGTTTACCACTGGTTTATTGGTTCTCAGCTATTTGGAACGAAGAAGACCAGTTAAAACAACTAAAATAGTTAAAAGTATATAACTTCATTCTACTTGGCCTCGCCGGCAAGAACCCGGTCGGTGCTAAGGCGCGAAGGTTGCTCTCGATATCGAGGTAACTTTATCAAAATGTTGAAAGTCCCTAACTTACAATTTCAAAAAAAGAGTAAAATTTAAACATATGTTACACACGGTTGGGGAAAACACTGAGTTGTAATGATAATTGTAGTAGTGTCCTATGAAAACAATCCTGTCAAAACAGTCCAGCAACAAGTTGCTTCTCAACTCCGAGTTTCCGTACCCTTTGAATGTTGTCTGTTCCCCTCTTACACAGACTGCTCAGTTGACCGAAGTTCTCTGCCTTCTCTTCTGTGGTTTGCTCTTCTAATCTCAAGCTGTGGATGAGCTGAGGAGAATTAGGTAAAGTGAGCATCATATAATAACTTATCTCGTCCCTACTGAGAATTCTCTCGGGTGGAAAAAATCCATTTTCTTCCCCCTCCTATGCTTATAATTAGTAAATTAAGCTCGTAAAAACTGCTTATTCTGCTCACGATTCTGCTCGGACATGGCTGTTCTGCTTAGTGAAATCGTAACTTTGCTAAATAAGTTGGGTTTTCAGTGTGACCCTTTTTTGACTCGCTGAAGCCAAGTAGTGAACTGCAATAAACAAATAAATAAATAAATTGTGATGCTTATATATAACTTTATCACTGTAACGTCTCCTAAGCGCTTTACAATTGTAGGCTGTCATTGATGCGGTCCACAACACTGAGACGTCGCTACTCTTTTCGAGAAGGGCGTCGGTTCTTTTAAGCCCCCCGATTAAACGTGGAGAGACTAGACCACAGATTAACTGAGACTTACGACCAACTAATGTGATCGTTTCGACAAGCTTTTATTAATTTTCATGGTCGACAAAATTCACGAAGCTGAGCTGAGGCGAAGTCGTGACACGATTATCTCGAAACGGATTGATGGCGCCTCGAGGTGGAGAGGAGAACGTCGTCCCACATTTGGTGAAAACCTAATTAACGAAGATCTATTTGGCTCACCAATAAAAACAGAAGCAAACGCAAAAGATCATGGTAGTTGGTTGTAAGTCTTTGACGTCTTTGTCCACGGATGGGGTGGCGAACGAAGGCCACACAAAATTCAACCCTCGACCAGGGAAGGCAGCGGTATAGGCCGATGAAAGCGCGCTGGCCTTGGATTGAACCCGGGACCTCCTGGTTGGTATCAACTGCACTGACCTCGCATAATAGGGAGTAATAAAGCCTGGTTCACACTTGTGAAATAAGAATAAGCACAAGCATAAGAAATTTAAGTAACAAAGGAAAAGACAAAGGAACGCTGATGTGAGCTTGTTCCATCTCGTCGCACACTTGGT
>JAOEHT020304442.1:0-10208 GCA_025448195.2 Parazoanthus atlanticus
TGTGTCAGCATGCGTGAATGACGAAATCTATACTCGCTCCAGGCTCCTTGCAATGTTCTTTTCGTTCCCAGGCTCAATTCAAATTGCCTGTCCCCGGGCTTGATAACGATCAAACTGCCCTCCCCCCGGGAAGGACAAATTTGGTCAAATCCCCGCCCCTTGCCCGTAGCCCCCCTTCCCGGGCTTTACATTGATAGGTGCATTGCGTGGTGCTGTGTTAGCCACTAAACAAAGTCAGAAAATTTTCACTCTTTACAAGCAAACGTGACACCTTTTCACGATTTATCTACGACAAATAAGTGTAAACTACACTTACTTGTTAAGAACAAATTATTCCTTTGCAAATTATTCCACTTTGCACGTAGTTCTTCATTTATGGTGCCAACCCTTCATATTTATATTGCCTTTCTTCGTTTACTTGGTGTAACTACCAATAAAAGATATATTTAGTTGCAGGAATTAAGACCTGAAAACAACTCGTTTCCGCATTGAAAAGGTAGTACATTATATCGTAAATTGTGTGGTGTGGTATAACGTTCGTATATATCACACATCCCTTATGATTTTATATACCTCTGCTTTCTCTATTTCTAAAGATGATAGTTTTTCCTCCGTAGCCTTTTTGTTTGTCCTTAGCAGTGCACATTCTTTAAGTGCCTAAAATGAAAGGAAGTTGCGATCAAAGGTGCGTTGATAAACTTGTCATCGTGAAAACGCATCTATTTACTATTATTTCAAAATGTAATCCCCATCATTATCATTTATCATAATATCATTTCTGTGTTAATTTGTTTGTTTTAGGCCAGGTTTAACTTAGATTTAACGTACGAAACGTTTTCGGAGCCAAGCTCCTTCTTCATCGTGTTATGCAGAAGTAAATCAAATAAGTTCGTAGCGAGACATAATATAATATCTTATTGTTATAAAATAATTTTAGTATTATTACATAATTCAGTATTACTACATATTTTGATAGACAAGGATACCTGCGTCATTTAAATGAATTTGCATTTCAGATGTGTTTCTTTAAGTTATCTCGTTCTTCGGAAGCTCTACAACCGTAAAAAAGATAAAAGATACAGTGTACCAACACTTGACAGGGCAAGCTGGAAACAAACGCTGGGCAGTCGGCGAACACGTTGTACCGACCAAGCAAATCTCAGCTCGGTCATACTTTTGTTTCTGCTGGATCAAGTGTATAAAAATTGAAATGCCTTATTTTACCTTATTTTATATGAAATAGTTACGCCCCAAGATCTCGGTTATAAGCCCTGGCTGGTGAAATAAGTTGATAGTAACACACATCGTAATCTGTAGTTAATTCACGTTGCTGCGAAAACCATTACAATTGTTTGCCTTTTTTCCCCTCACTCTCAGTTGGCCTTACGCAAGCAAAGAAACCTGCTTTATAATCTAACGCACGATACCAAGCTGCAATCCAGTGAATGATTTACCCATCTCGTAAATTTCAAGTGAACATTTTCGTGCAAACCGTTAAGAGAACCAAATATTTCTTTTCAAAAACTGCACATTATTAGTCTGTATGGACAACCTTGATATCCTTAGTTGGAATACGATCAAACTAAATTTATTTTCCGCAAAGGAAAATAAATGAATTTATGCGTTGTGTGACGTGAACTAGTTCCCAGACCTACAGCAAGTTGTCATACTCTTCCGCTCATCCGGGACCTCCAGATGGAGGTATATAACAGGAGGTTCTCATTTCATTATCCTCTTTTACTCCATCGAGAGAGAACTATTACGCGGTAAACATCGCAGTTTCATCCCTCCACCTCCCCTGACACCCCCATCGGCTGGGCCTCATTTTAGGCGGTTATTCCCTCACCTTTGCTGGGAACAGTTCCAGACGACAAGCTTTCATACTGAACAACTGTTGTTGTCAAAATAAAGCGGCCATTCACTCATTAGTGAGCGGCCAAAATACGCCAATACTGTGTGTCCATTTGGGAATCTAGTCACTTCCCTATTCCCAGCAAACAGAGCTCAGCCCAGGAAGGCACGTTTCGGATCCAAAATAAGTCTATTATCTCCATTTTATAGACGTAATTGCGAACAAAGAGCATAAAGACATAGCATGAATATACTATAGTAAAAACCGAAATACAAACTTTACCTTCAAATTTTTCCTGATTTCATTGGGAGTTATCTACCCCACTTTCATTTGTATGGGATGTTATACTGCTCGTCGTCAGAGCCATTGTACAACAGGTCCTTGAATGTCGCCTGGGAAACGGTCTTGGATTTACCAATTTCCAAGATTCCTGTTTTAACTGCATTCCCAATTTCAAGCACTTTTGTAAAACATTTGTTCTTCATTCTGGCAGTCTTGAAATAAAACTTTGGTTTCTGTTGATATAAAGGTTTTAAAGGTATGGCGAAATAATGATTAATTTACCACAATCGCTACAAAAAAAAGCTCGAAAAAGAACCATAAAAAAGTACTAAAACGTTAAAATTGTTAGATTTCATTTGAGCAATTTGTTACTGAGTTAACCACATAGGTTATTAGTCAAAGGGTCATTTCCACGATAAGATTCATGATTAGCATTAAACCTCGATACTTATACTTGTCTGGCATTATGGCTATATATTAATAAATATATAACATTTGTAAACTGTTGTACCATTAGAAGCTTTGCTGCAAGTATTTTCCATTTTGTTTTCTTAACAATGAAAAAGTCCCCTTTTATAAGAGCTTAACCTGTTAGATAAGAAGCCTGGTAGGATTTTTACTGCATACTGTATATCGGAGACCAAACTTAGCAATATTAAAACACAGGCTGACGTGTATTAATTTCAGGAGCGTTTCTTAAACATAAATTAGGATACTTACATTTTCGTATGTAAACACGACTCTTTCCTCAATCCCTCCTTCCAAAGGCTAATGTGCCTTGAAAGCTCCGGAGGTTCCCGTGGAGTTAACTGCTGCCACTTCATAAAATTTGATACATGTACGCAACAGTACCTATAAATGGTGGCGGGTTATATTTTGATGTTTTTGTTGCCATCATAGCGGTACGCTAACGGTATCTGGCAGAGTTTGCCATTCTTCCTGGGGCAGGCAATATTGGTCTGAACCGGTTTGCAGTGATGCGTATTTTGGTTTCTGCAGAGCCAAGGTCAGAGGACGAAATATTCGAGATTCTGCTAGCAGATCTAGAAAAACTTTCATCGGGTCCCGACTGATCATCAGTATTGGAGTTACTGAAAAGACAGCGAGCTGCTATACCCAATTGCAAAGGTTGCTGTCGAAAAAACATTACTTGCCATTTTCCAAAGTCGCTTATAATTAGATAGAAATAGAGTCTATTAGAAAAAACCTTAATGGAAGAAAGACAAGTAGCAAACAATTATTGCCGGTAGTTTGCTTGTCCAACTGAGAATTAATTTTACGCGTATCTTACGAAGATGGTTATGTATAAGGTCGGTGGGTTAAGGTTGTACTAAAGGGCCATGTAGTGCGTAATTCTTTTTCTTTTTTGTAAAGATTTTTCGGCTAAGAAAATTAAAATAATACTTTTCCATAGAATTTTTTTCCAGAAGCCTTAGGAAACATCTATTTAATTGTCTAATGAACTGCTTGCTGCCAAAATATAAGTCCAATGACCTTGCATTCATTTTTGTTCAGTTCTGTTTTGTGCGTCGTTTGTGTCTGAATGGTTTCTGCATCCCAGAAAAGTAGCATTGCCAATAGACCAGTTGGATCCAGCATTTGGGTTTCTGTAGAAAATAAAAAAAGAAAGATTCAAAGTAGTCATTGGTCACTCTGTGCACATGATTGCATGTACATGTGACCTATTAGTTTCCCATTGACTTTGCTCTGGCGGTTATAGTAACTCTCGTTATCTCGAACAGAAACCTGTATTTATTTTACCAAAGGTTATCTTGAACTCAGTTATCTTCTTGTATATCTGGGTTAACTTGATATTGAAGACTTTTTGGTTTTCCAGTGACATGAACGTATTTCTTACATTTACAAGTTTTTGAATCTTGAACTAACATTGAGGATAACCCACTGTTCAAAACAGTGAAATGAAATAGTCTTTATTTTAGAAAAAACCAACTTGGACTGCTCTACATTATTTCTTTTTTAAAGAGTCTTTTTCATAATAATGTCGAGGCTCAAAATTGCTAAAATTTAAGAACATATTTAAGAACGTTAACATACCTCAGGCTATAAATTTTAAAAATGGAACGGAGAACTATAACTAATTATTGTGAGAGCAGTGCAATTTCACATTTGATTTTGATAAACACTGGCGATAGCAATGCATTTGGGTACATATATGAACTGAGTTAGATGTTGGGAGCAGCCTTTGAGCAGCATATTTTCTGATTACAAAAATTAATAGGCAATAATTACATTATCTGTTACAGATCTAAAACAATTTATTCGACTACAAATATGAATTAACCTAATTACGATAATGAGCTATAAATTCTTAAGTAACAGTAACAGTAACAAATTGTCGAAAGTAGAAAGAAAAAAGAACAAAAAGCACGTGTAAACGGTTCGATTTGGTTGTGTATATATATATATCTATTGATACGGATGAGGTAATGATTTTCGCTTTGAAAGTCATTTGTTGATATAATTTGAAATGTAAACTATTGCCAAGTGGTTTGCTGTGTTAAATACCTTTTTGATAAAAATCGTCTTTGTTATATTATATGTATATCTAGAATTGAAGTTATTTTATGAAAGAAAGTTTCTATAATCTGAATATAGTTGGTAAGATAAGAGTAAATGTGATTCATCTTCAACTTCGTGTTTGTCACAAAACTCACAGTCAGTTATCACGTGGAATAATGGGATTACAGTATCGTTGAGTTTCCACTGCTAGAGGGTGATTGCTTGTTCGAAATCTAACATAATCACTTTTTGTATCTAGAATTTGATATGTATCTAGATATTTTACTGCTGCGAATTCCTCTGAATTTTCTGAAAAAGTCCAATTTAGTAGTGTGTTTAATCTTATCATTCCAAGAGTCCTTGTACATACTCTGTAATTGTGAGATTGATCGAGAAATAACATCTTGTGTAAGGTGTTCAGGTTTTTTGATACATCTAAGGTTAACTTAGTGTATTAATTTGAGCAGTTTGTTGGTGTAAGAATTTGCATAATAGGCCAGTTTTCTGCGATATATGAAGGGCCTGTTTCACTAGAGTTGTTTCCTTTTGTATTCAGATATAAATAATATTTCAGCAGTTGTTTTATTATTATCTGCAGAGGAAATCGCCCCATTTCAGTTCTGGTTGTGTGATTTGAAGCTTTTCTGTTTAGACCTATGAATGTTTTGCAACATTTTAGGTGCATTTTTTTTAGTTGAAGTTATCTTCCACTTTCAAAGTCTAATTTGATAAACGTATCCCATACTTCTTATCCAAAAATTTTCTCGGCAGATCGTAACTGGAGACGATTAAAATGAATTTGTTTGTGAATTTTATAAAAAGCATTTGATGCCTGTAATATATTCCTCTAAGTGTGCGCCATGACAGGATCATGCAAGCAAAGATGGCGATCTCTCTAAACCATGCGACCCCCAGCATGCAACAGGAGCAAACTACAAACAGTAATACCGTAAGTCCAATAACCGTAAGTCTCCTCTCCCCCACAAATTCAAAGGGGTGAACTTTTGACAAGAATAGAAAGTACAAATATTGTTCAACCATCATAATGTCTGACAGCTAGATTCAAAATGTCAACATGTTTTTAAGTCACAAACTAAAGCATTGTGGTGTCTTGATCACTCTCCCGGAGCGTGTGATCCGCTGTGGTGGTCTTGGACTCGTTATCACAGGCATTTGGGAGGAAGGGATCACCGCAGGAATTCCGGTGTCCTTTGCCAGTGTCACAGGAACGCTGACTGATGATGGGGGTGACTCGGCCGGAGGTTCTGATTGGTGAGTACTGGGCTGGGGTGATGTTGGAGACACAGGTGACACCCGAAGTACGTTGGCTCGACAAGTTGCTGAATTCTTATTGAAGAAATAAATTTACCCATACGACGACTTGCCACAAAATTGCCTCTTTAATTTCCTGCTTCCGTTTTATCACCAGCCTTAAAGATAGGAGCTATGAGACCTTGACACCAAGTGCTTGGAAGGCCCCTGTGTCCAGTATGAAATTAAATATTTTTTTAAAACTTGGAGCAAAGGTTCGCAACTAGCTTTAATCATCTCAACTGTAATCAGATCAGAGGAAGAGGCTTTCATATATTTCAGAGATTTTGAAGTACGTTTGATTTCTTCATTTGATATTGAATAATTGATCGTTTAGAACAGATTTCGATTCTTCAATATCTTTCAACTCCTTTAATAGTGTTTGTTGTTGGAGTTTGTTTACTTTGGGGGCAGAGTGCAAGTTTCCAAAGTGTTGTAGCCAATTCGTATCTTTTATGGGAAGATGTTTCATTTGCTGACGTTTCAGAATTGGTTTGAGAACACCAAAAATATTGGGAATCATTTTGCTGTTTCTTTCTAAGCAGATTTTTATATTCGCTAAGAGTTTCGTGATAGTTGTTACGGATATCGATATTCATAGGATCATGACGTTTCATATTAGCTAGTTTTCGAACAGCATGTCTTTGCATTCTACATTATTTGTCAAACCATTTTTTGTTGACGGTGTTAGATATCCGGCAACGGCGTTTCACACTTTTTCGTTTCTAGGACCGTTTAGCAGCGTTAAACAATTTGTTTGAATCTCGGAAACAGCAAGATCTACACCTGATTCGGAATTTTCAAAATCTCGACTTGGAAAATCGTTGATCAAAAGCAAAACATCCGGAGATGCTAGTTCTGTTTTGAACAAAACGAGAGAATCTTTGGACCAAATGAATTGTGATGGCAATGAATTCAGCGATTTCGATTGTTCATTATCCGGTCAGTTTCATCTGGCAAAAATGAACATGTTTTTAACCATGCCGCTATTTGGCTGTGATCATTTTGACCATGAATAAATCAACATTTTGAAGTAAAGATTGGTCACAGATAATATAATCAACAGCACTAACTCCTAGTCTGCCGTGATACGTAATATTTCCCACAGAGTCGCCCCATATTCTACCATTTTGCATGGTTGTAAAAGATTCTTTCCATGTGTGCCACAAAAAGGACATGATGATAGATACATTACCAAGTTCAACCACAGCACTGAACAAGACTGGATCACTTGCTTTTTGTTGGCATATGCCAAACAAAAAAATCTTCGTAATTTTCTGGGATTTCTAAAAAAATCATTGGCTTGTATGAGAGGTATGATTTCCTTTTCAGAAATCTCAAAAACGTTGGTGCTCATTTCCTCAGGATCTGAAAAAGGAGAGACAGCAAATGACCCCATTGGGTAAAATAGCTTCATGTGAAAAAAATGTGTAAACAGCACAGCTGGGGATCAGGAAAGTACACGGAACTCCATTTTTGTATTTCACTTGAACTGTATATATGTATGCAAAACTAAGTAAAATTTAAAGATGCACACAATATTTATTTGAGAATGTTTTAAACTCAACTAAAACATTACTGCTTAATACTTCAATATAGCAGTCAAATAAATTACACATTTCTAGATATTCTTTGATGAATCACTTTAAATACAGTATATTTATTTTTCTAGTTTAACAGTTGAAAGTTAACTTTAAGGAAACCTGATGCCAAACAATTGAGTACCAACATAAGTATCTTCCGATTAAAGTACACGTGTTTACACTGGCAAACTAAAACGTCGGTGAGAATTGCTCACTCACAAAGCCTTTTGTTTGAAGATTATGTTGTACAATCTTTTTTAAATGAAAAATTTCAGCTCGATATCTGTAACTGTTCTGAAGATATGGACCCTTGAAATTTGGCATTTTCTTTTTTGAATGAATTTACTAAAGTTGCAGTCAGTGCTGCTGGTTTGAATTTTTTAGCACAAAACAGTAGACGCTGTTGAGAATTGCACATTTTGAATAGTTTCTTGAAGGTCATGTGACTCTATTAAACCAATCAGAAAACCTCAAATAGCCCCAAATGTTAATTTTAAAAGGTTCATCTCTTCAGAACTGTATTTGAAGATTAGATGGTATGACCTTTATATATCAATCGTGATGTTTTATCACAGGGCTCCCGTGGATCGTTAAAAAGTCTTAAAAAGTCATATTTTGCTCTTCGTAAATTTAAAGCCTTGAAAAGTCCTTAAGTTCACCATTATTTCTGCTTGAGGTCTCAAAAAGTATTAAATTTCTACTGAAGTGGAGTTTTTGTCCCGTGATCACATGTTGAAGCTCACTTTTAAGCAATATATTCAGTATTTCCTGGTTTTGTGTGGTGAGCTTTGCTCAAAAATTGGGCTTAAATTTTCTAATTTGTGGCTTTGAAAAGTTTTAGGAAGGTCTTAATTTGTTGAGTCTTGAGCTGCAGGAACCCTATATCATGTATTCTTGAGGGGAAAGATTGCCAGTGCAAGTAACTTAATTGTCCTTTATCTTTTTTTTTATAATTTTCATGAGCGTACAAGACATTGACTTTTTTCAGGCAAACGAACATGTCTCTTATTCTTCAGGAACCTCTCCAATGCATCCAGATGAATGCACTGGACATTGGAGTTGATGAATTATTAGACAAAACGTGTAATGCTAGTGATATGTATTCATAAATACCGCTGGCCGCAAGGCATGCGGATTATATCGTTTGATTAACCAATTAAATAAAAGCGCATGGCGAGTTGAAAATCCAACATGGTGTCAGTCGCAGAGTTCGAAAAAGTACTCGTCCACTTGTCAGGGATGAGTAGAAACTGCTCGAGGACGAGTGAAAATGTTATCTACTTGTCAAGTGGACGAGTAAGATTCTGGTCACTAAAATTGAAGGACTTGCAAAATGTATTACCAGTCATAAGAAGGACATTAAAAGTTTGTGTCTGGCATTTGTTTTAATGGTTGTGGCAAGTGAATGTTTCATTTCGGCAAGTAAACTCTGAAATCACTCGCCAAAAGGACAAGTGAGTTTTCACATTTTTTTCTAACCCTGGGTCGTTGTTTGTACATTAAAGCTAGATATGAATATAAACAAATATATTATAATAACAATTATATATTAGTAGAATTCTACTAATGGTCTTGTGTAAATGGTGCAATCTCTTGCAGATCATTTCTGTGAAACTTAAAATAAATTCTGGTTCTCGGTTTATTGAGGCTGACCAGGAGGATTAAGAAAAATTGCTTTGCAAAGCAGTTCCGGAAAAAACTAAAATCGAAGATAGTAGATTCAAATAAAACAATTAGATTAATCGGTGTTAATTTCTTTGGTTTAATAGGTTTTGCAGCCTTTGGCTCCTAGAAAGTGCAACCTCATAATCTAATTGTTAAACATAGAGTAGCAAATTTGTGTTGGACGTCTGTTAAACACATTAATTTTCTTAATATTTTCAAGTCCTGGGTATACTTCATAAGGTAAACTGAGAGTTGAGGTACACTGTACATGTACACGAACAAGGAAACCTAAGACTGTCCCGCGTTCTCAGGGTGGAGTAGCATTTTCAGTTTAATCAGTAATAGACTAAAATTTCTATTGGGCAGGTGTTATGCACAAGTGTTATGTTGGTAATGTCAATTTAGAAAAACAAACATTACTGATTTTCCTGTAAAATAAATAGTAACTATACGAAACTGTCCTGCTCTTCTATCTGGTTACGTTGCACAAATTGGACAGTACATACTGAAAAAGAAATGTTTACGAATTACATAAGTTATTGATTTCAATCATTTCAAGAAACATGATCTATGCTACATCAATTATATCTCGGGTTCAATTTCCATGTCACTTGTATATATGAACAAAACAAAACTTCGGAAATTCTCGTACAGTAAAGAGGTTCATTTTTTTTTTCAAAACTTGACCGGCGAGTTAACCTCCAACCATAAGCTAGTATACAAAAGTTATTTGCTGTCGAATTTTACATAACACTTGAAATCAAGTCTTCCTTGCAACAGTACTTTATACGTACATATATCAGCAGGTGAATGTAGAGACTGTAAAGTATCTTTATATATGTCATTGCATGTAACTGAACGTAATTATTCAGTGAACAAAATTAAGGGGTTTTTTTGCCTTTATTTGTCTTTATTTCGGTCAATGCTACAGTAGTTTACAGTTAGTTACAGTTAGAGAATTGCATTTAATAATCATTACTAATCCAAACTAATTA
>JAOEHT020304532.1:0-10206 GCA_025448195.2 Parazoanthus atlanticus
CCATACTCAGCCCAGGCGGTCTTTCCCTTATAATCGGTCAGTTCAATACGCAGGACTGTATATCCGCTGTCGCTAAGACGATGAATGTTTTCATTCCCAAACCAGAAATTCCCTTGTTGATAAAAAAAAAGAACGTTTTTGTTAATGAATGTTTTTACTTTCAAAATGAGCACACAAAACGGGCTTTTCCATAGGAGTAAACACGCTACAATGTTCGAGCTTTTGAAAGGGGAAATAGATCGCAGTTCTATCCAAGAACACAGCGCCAGTACATTCATGTCACATAAATAAAGTGTCTGTGTCGATTTGAAGTGACAATTTTAGTTTTAGGAATTATCAAAATAGTAATAGTTATTATTAAAAGAGACTCATCCAAGTTTTACTATTTTTTTCTAATCAGTTTTAGATAACTGCACCATGATAACATTTCCCCATGTGACAAAGGGGTGGAATGGCAAGTAGAGTGGTTTAACTGTTACCAGTTTAATACATCAGGCTATATGCTAGCAGCCAAGTTTTAAGTTCTTTTTATCTCTTGGCAAAGATTATTACTATCAGTTTTCAGATACGTTTGATTGTATCCGTAAGCTTTTAATCTATCTCTGATTGAATTTAAAGAAATTGGAAAGCATTCGAAAGAAACTCATGGGAATGTTAATCTCTTTAATGAGAGTAATTTTCGCAGATCGAAGTTGCCATTGAAAGTTTGATATGCTTGAAAACGAGACGTTGTTAATTAAGGAACCCCTTCCAAAGATGAATGACAATAATAAAGAGTCCTTTTTTAACAGGGACACACAGATTGTTTCTATTTTTGCAAAATTATTTAATCAATATGCACAACTTTTTTATTGCATTAATGAACTATTGTCTATATTTCAGATATATCTATTTCAGTCTTTATTTCAATTCAACTCAACTCCTGACTCGATAATGACGTCCGGTAATGTCGAAACGTTGACGTTTTCTAATTAATTTTATTGTAAAATGCGTTTACAGAAATGTGTTTTAAATTAATATTAAGCAAACACGGAGCCTGCCTTACAGCCTTTCTAACCTACCTGGGCCCACGCCACATTAACAAATTTCCAGGAAGTTTATGGACGATGGTAAACTGTCAATCAACATCGAAGCCATAAAGTTGAAGTTGAAGTTGAAGTTGAAGCCTTGATTATTAAATTCACAACTTTTCAGTCTTATAAGGTTTTTATGACTGGTTTATCCATTAAAAGACATACAGTCAAAGTTCTTAATTACATCTGTTTTGAGGTACTAAGGCTCAGTCAAACTTTGTTTTCATTAGAATTTCAGCTCAAAGAACTTTAAAGTTTGTATTTATCTGTAAGTGAGGTACATAAAGCATAATTTTCCTAGATCCATTCCATTGTTGTGGGTAAACGTCATCACTCGGTCAAATTTGGGCTTATTAGTAACTCAACATAAACATTACATTTAGCCCACACGAGGGAACGGATCTATAGACATTTTGCAAATATATCTAAATGGTGTATTGGCTATACTGTTACACTATACAGATATACTTAAGATAAAAAATTGTATTATAAAAAAGACGACAAATGTTTTCGATCATATGATCATCATCAGGTCTTGCACTTTTTGGAAGTTTGACTGTATTTATATACTACGAATTTCTCACCCACTTGGAATCAGAAAAGTTTTAGAATCTATGTTCTTTGCTAAATTCCAACCGTGCCTCAACGAACAACCTGGAAGTTCACGCCTATTCTTTCAACCTATTCCCAAACGGGATCACATGGTATATAAATCCGATGATAATCATGCGATTGAAAACGTTTGTCGTCTTTGTTTTTATACATTTTTTATATCAGTTACAATTGATAACTAGTACAGTAAAATCATAGTTTTTCGCTATTAGCTGCAACGATTATTTCCTAACAAAATATATCATTTTCGATCGAGTCAAGTAAATGTTTACAATAATCGCAGCTGAATCAAATGTTTAACTGCTAAGTCTAACTCTTGAGAGCTTTGCAAAAATAACTGGTTGCTTCACAAAGGTCGTTTACTACTGACCACCACGGAATTATCCTATAGTTAGATTTTGTTGTGGGAAAATTAAAAATTTGACATTCTCACACGGAGAACAAGAACAACAAAAATACTCTTGGTACAGCAACAAATGTTTTGTCGAAGAAGAAGTAAACATCGGAAATCAAGTCTAGTTTTGATACTGGTAGCAAAAAATCTACAAGTAAATGTTTCCGGCCGTATCAATTCTTCAAAAAAATTATAGTAAAATCTAGGATTTTTTCTTACTCATAACAGTTATGATTAATGGATCTGTACATAGGAAGCGGCGTGGTTGCAAAAATTACGCTCGGTGAATGTGAATGTTTATAAACCTGGTATGAGTGAAATGGTTAACGTACAAATTTGTATTCCGTGTTCCATTTAGGGTTCCTGCCAAGTTGCATTATTCAATTGGTTAAATAGCACAGAGTTTACGGAGTGAGGGAGATGGAGGGGTTGACGGTGGGATCTGAGGCCATAAAATGCTCAGCCTTGGTGGAGTAAGGCTACGAAGGAATTCAAAGAAATGGATATATCGCTATTAAAGTGCAACGAAACAATAAAAAAAATTGTTAAATATATGCCATGCATATCCTTCTTCTCAATCAAATTTTTCTTGACAATAACTATGCTATTTCGTAAACTAAAATGATTCCGTTTATTGGATCTAATTCAGAACTCAGCTTCGTCAGGTTAGTGTGCGAAGGAAAACTAAATTCATGAGCAATAGAGTGAGGTCAACTGTTGTTTTAAATTGAGTTGTTGTTGCAAATTTAGAATTGTATCATAACTGATCCTGGGAACCGATCTACGAACGAATAAATACACAAATGTCCTGTGTGCTCTATGGTTGAAGCGGTACCTCATACTTCACTACATAAACCTTAAAGCACTTATTGAGTTACGAGTCCTGGCTTTTCCACAAGCCGAAGTATCAGTGCACAAAATAATCTCTTGCTTATAATAACGAATGTCATTAAAAATGTCGGATCCATCGCAAAAGTTTTTGGGCTTTATTGTAACGGCTATTAATGAAAATTGTTCCATCGTTGCCACTCTTGTACGATCTGGTTTGCCTGTACAACAAGTTATCTGAATGTGAAAAGATCTCGTTTGCTTGTGTAATGCCTTACCTAAAAGTGTACAGCATCTGGTTTGACTGAGTGTAATGAGCTAACTAAAAGTGAAGAAGGTCTGGTTTGCCTGTGTAACGAGTTACGTGGAAGTGTACATGATCTGGTTTGTCTCCGTACAAGTGTACAACATTCTGTTTGCCCGAGTGAAATGAGTTAAATGGACATGAACAAGATGTGGTTTGCCAGGTTAATGGATTAACTGGAGATGAACAAGATCCAGTTTGTTTGTATCATGAGTTACCTGAGGTTGAACAAAATCAGGTTTGCTTGTGTATTGAGTTACTTGAGAGTGAATGAGATCTGGTTTGTCTGTGTAATGAGTTATATCATTACCATGAGGTGTGCATTATCTGGGTTGACTGTCTAATAAGTTACCAAAAGGTGTACATCATCTGGTTTGCTTGAGTGTAATGACTTAAATGGAAGTGAACAAGATCTGGGTTTCCAGGTTTATGCTTTGGTTTGATGTGAACATGCACAACATCTGGTTTGTCTGTGTAATGGGATACATGAAGGTGAAAAAGGTCTCGGTTGCCTGTATAATGAGTTACTTGAAGGTGAACAAGACCTGGTTTGCCTGTGTAGTGATTTACTTGAAGGTGTACAAGAATTGGCTTCCCTGTGTAATGAGTTACCTGAAGGTGAACCGAATCCACGTTTATAATCCTCCCAACCGAGATCAAAGTCTGTCGCAGCGTCTTGTCTTCGTTGGATCACTGTCCAAACGTCTCCGTTTGTAACTACATCGCAGTAAGCTTTCATCCAACCCTTGCCATCTGGTTCAATGGAGTACGGTCCGCTCTCTTTAAGACCTTCTTTGCATTCTGAAACCACAGTATAGGCTAGTTATCAGTATTTTGAAAACAATCAAACAATGGTCTTCGATGAAAGAACAAAACTCGGACAATGTTTTCCTTGAAAGAACTACTAAGACGGGTATCTCGGATCGGAATTCGTTTACTTTAACCTCTAAAGTCGAATTGATCATATAATATTAATGATATTAATACGGATTTTCCATAGAAATCTTCTTTATATTCTATTTCATTTAGTTACTTGCAAATTTAGCATCCATTTGTGGCATTTCAAAGAGAGCTTTTGCATTAACCTGAACCCGCTTGTGAATATTTTACATATTTTGCACTAGTTTGTGTCACTTTAAAGATACTTTGCAAACATTACATCTACTCATGTCACTGTTTATTTCATTTTACATAATTTAGTTTTTAAACTTTGCTCCTGCTTTTACCGCTCTATATTAACAGAGATTTTTCACGCTTAAGAGCCCCTTCTGCCACTTTACAGATATTTTACAAACTTTCATCAGCTACTGTCATTCTACAGACGTCGATTTACAAACATTTTTACACAGTATGACACATCTATAGCATTTCAATAATATTTCTGTAAAAGTATACTTACAGACATTTTGTGTAATCTTGAAAAACGTATAAGTTTTATATAATATTTTCAAACCTTAACAGACAAACATTTTACAAGCTATCTTTATAATTAGATTTTTCCAGTGTTTAGAAGGGACTTGACTTTGTAAAGTAATTGCTGCTGTTTGTCTCCAAATGTTTTGCTGATTGCTTTGACTACACATTCATGAATTTGCTAAGCTCATGTTAGCTGGGATAGATTCCACCTTTAGCAAGCAAAAGGTTTCTATTATCTAACACATCAAATCAGACTCAAGCTATTTAGCTTTTAGAAATGCATTTATATAATATTTGTACATGCTCAAAAGGATCGATTACGTTGGACTTTGATCTCAAATGATCGCCGCACTGTGCCATTCATAGTATCTGACTAATTTTAGTTAGCATATAGATGTTATTTAGGCGAACTCATTTCCAAAACCATGGGTTTCGTAGGTATTTAATTCAATTCGAAGAATATGTTGTTCAATTTTCGTCTTTTTTCGGGGAGATATTTGCAGTGTGTGTATGTTACAGACTCAAAGTCAGTTTCGGGTTCCAGCTTTTAACTTCTTTAAGAAGAATCGTCGGCTCAGTTTGAATTTCTGGTAAATTTCACGATCCAAACGTCGAGTAAAGTTTTTCTATTAAACTAAGACCACTGAATTTCAGTGGATGAGAAGCAAACTTGACTTTCACTTTCATACATACTGCATCTTGTTTAGAAAGATCAAACAGTTTGTAGGAGTAATTCGTGGCCTGAATTTTGCAAAAGGGGTCAGGTTCGGCTGGCCCGAATGTCTCAGCTGACATAACAAAATTCTGCATGTGAAAATTCCAAGTTTGCCAATTCCAGAGGAAGTATTGGATGCTGTTAATGACAAGTTAAGATTCAGAAGCATTGTGGTGAACAAACATTTAGATACATTGACTATCCATGCAAAAAAAAGCGTTGTGAAACTTCTTTGTTGTCTCAGGCGTCTGTCCTCTTATATGGATCGCTCATAAACGAACTTCCGTGAAACTTCAATATTCATTGATTCGTCAGAAAAGTGTACACGCCTGAGACTATAGTTAACCGCTTCTAATATCAACTTATGAGTTTCTGATTAGATAGACAGATCAAAGTATTTATTCTAGCCTCGTAGACCTCGTACTGAACATCTGCAGGGGACGCTGTCGCGACGCGATTACACAGGGTCATCAAGGTCCAGACAAACTTACAGGTGAAAAGTTATCCGATTTCATCCAAGTTTTGAACACGAACTTACCTCGACAAAACTTGATAATTAGAGAGATTTAGCACCACGTACACGTGAAACGGCAAACGGCAGGAATGGAAATGAGAAAAAGTATATCCAGTAACGCTTGTTCAGACTGCATAACGTTCCCTATCTTCGCCAAAGAACCGAAAATAAGAAGTTTCAGATAAAAAATGGACTGCTCTGCTGTCCAGATCAACAGAAAATTTAGTCGCAAGATCGTTCCTGCCGTTTGCCGTTTCACTTGAACGTAGTGCTAAATCTCTCTATTGTGTGACCCCGGGACCCGGTTGTGGGCGAGTGCTAACCAAGGGATAAAATGTTAAATCACAGTTGGATTTACTTTCTTAGACTCATTTAGGCTGACACGTTATGTTACAACAATACTTAATAAAAACCCGACTTTGCGTTCCTAG
Organism: Parazoanthus atlanticus; assembly: GCA_025448195.2. Classification (NCBI taxonomy): domain Eukaryota; kingdom Metazoa; phylum Cnidaria; class Anthozoa; order Zoantharia; family Parazoanthidae; genus Parazoanthus; species Parazoanthus atlanticus. The sequence goes on from JAOEHT020304532.1 coordinate 6,288, forward strand.
ATAAATATATTGCAATTGATAGTTTCTCCTAATCCAGGGTTAAAACTAACTCACTTTCGAACTGGCCCCGGGTGCACAGAGTTTGACACAACTCTTCAGGTCTCTGGCTCTGGACCTTTATTACCCTAGGTAGCCGCGCCAAGTGGATGCTAGGGAACAAGGCTTTACGTCTGCACGAATTAAATAGACTTTTACCATTCTCTTATACATTAATTCATATTACACTGGATTACATTGGACTGTAATACTTACCGCATTTGGCTATCTTCACAAACGACAGCAGTTTCACCTTATTTCCTCCCTTCTTATTTTTGCAGGTGCCAAGTAAAGGAATCTCCAGTCTTGCAATGATATCACTTAATGCTGCTGCCAGCTCACAGCTACACACCAAAGGATTATCTTTAAGAGTTCTGTAATAGAAATAAGCCGCCTTAAAATCATGCTTAGTGTAGTGCTGTTCCAAATTATGAACTTGCGTTAACAACTATAGATAAAGGAAAAAAGTTCGTATGACGAGTCATTAGAATGAATTCTTAGGCGTATTACTTACAGGTACTGTAACGATGTTAATCCTGTAAATGCGCCCTTGGCGATGGCTGTTATCTTGTTGTTAGAGAGGAACCTAACAAAGAAATATATGTGCATTTACCAGCAACTCATAAACATCTGTTTGCAATCACTCAACAACTGCTGTCCGTCAAATATTTACCATGGCTTGTAGTTTGACTGATGGAAGCCCAACACCAAATTCCATTCTAGAAATTCTTCTTCTATCGTAACGTAACGTAGCAGTGATAATGATGGTAATTAATGGTTAAGAATTATGAGTTGCGTTAATAAATATAGATAAAGAAAAATAATGCATATGACGAGTCATTACATTGTATTCTTAGGTGTTTGGCTTATAGGTCCTGTTACGACGTTAATCCTGTAAATGTTTCCTTGGCGATGGCTATTATCTTGTTGAAACTCAGATGCGTGACAAAGAAATAATAACTTGTGCTTTTACAAGCAACTCATACTCATCTGTGTGCAACTGCTCAGCAACTGGTGTCCATTTTAAAAAATTCCTATTGGGTTGACTGTTATGAAGTTAATGTCGAGATATCTACCAACTCTTTTGATGGAGTTAACGATACACTGGCATGATTGTCGCTGTTACTGTAGTAATGGATCGATAGAGTAGTAAGTAGTAGAGTAGCAAACATTAAAGCTAGGAATTTTACGGAGCGACGCGACGTTCGTCCGTCCGCCATGATTCCCGTGGAAATAATCGCGGGCAGTCACCTTTTGGAAAATCCAGCCAGATATGAACTTGCGTAGTAAAGGAAAATAATTCGCGTGACGAGTAATTAGATTGTATTCCTAGGCGTATTACTTACAGTCTCTGTAACGATGTTAATCCTGTAAATGTTTCCTTGGCGATGATTGTCATCTTGTTGTAACTCAGATACCTGACAAAGAAATTGAAAAAATTGTGCTTTTAAAAGCAACTCATAAACATCTGTGTGCAACTGTTCAACAAGTGGTGTCCGTTTAGAAATTTTGTTGGGTTGATAAGGTTAATGTCACGATATCTACCAACTCTTTTATTGGAGCTACTTGCGTTTACAATCTTTGTTATATTTGTATTGTGACGTATTTAATAGTGTATGTCTTGCAAGTTATTACATGTTTTTCCCTCTCTTCTTATTTTACAGGTTCAAATATTGCATTAGCCACTAGTCTGCTTCGATTAGTGAATACTATTTGCAAACTAGTGCCAAACATGACTTGTATACTAAAACTTTTAATAAACTTGACTTGACCTAACTTGACCTAAATTGATTTCAGCTATTTTCGTTGCTTGAATAAGTTATCTTTTCCATAGAAGCTTTTTGTATTAATTAGAGCAGTTAGAACACCGAAGTAGAGTCTTGAAATTACTTGTAATCATTGATGTAATTTATAATTCAGCTATAATATTTACTATTACATACGGCGTTACCATTAGTTAGATTCAACCACGTGATTTTCTTCCCAATATCAGCTAAGATTGCAGGGCAAATATTACCACAGAAGCTGTCAACTTCAAAAACATTGAAATCGGTTTTTTTTGTTTACAACAAAATATGGCTGATACTGACTCAGCTTACAAGAGTTTGCTTTTGATATTTGTTGTTTCTTTATTTTAGTAATAAATTTAAACAAAAGATTATAAAACATTTTCTCAGACTGATGACCATGATGGTGCATGGCAATGATAAAGACTGATAATTATTAAATTTAGAAGGCTCGGCGATTGCTCGAAGATTCGAAATTTAAAGATTTTTTGCGTTCCTTTCACTAAAACCGAATATAGAGGTTTTTTTCTACACTGCTAAAAATACCTCTTTCTTTCAGTATAATCAAGTGTGCTCCACAACTCTTCAATGTTCATTACTACCAACTGAAGTTCAATCGTGTCAATATTAATAGGGAATGCGATCATGCACAATTGAATGATATAAAACAGTTGAGAAGCTTTTCACCTGGGCCCGGTTCTTCGAAAGCGGGTTAAATTTAACCTAGGGTTAGGCAAACCTTTAACTGTAATTTCTTTATCTGGGAACACAAAATCCGGTCTTTATAAGGTAATGCTTAAACACTCCAAAGAAACCCAGCTAAATAATCCCCAAATGACAGTACAAATCAGTCTATACTTGAAGAGGAAAACCCAATCGTAGGTTAGCATTTTAACCCTCGGTTAGCGCTAACCAACTTTTGAACAACCGGACCCAGAGAGTCATTAATTGTAGCTGCAATTACAACAAACAGATTTAGCTTCTATGTTAGATGTCCAACCTCGAGACTCTAGTATTAGTATCAGATCTGGGCCCCGTGTGAAACTAGTTCCAGGCCCCGTGCGTTGTTGTTGTGAAGCACGTTGCGAAACACGGCTAAGAATAAAAGTGAGAGTGTTTTCAATCCACTGTATCTCATTTGTATACTCGACCATACAACGATACAGAGACAAGCTTCTAGTGCTGATGCCGTTTTTCTCTAGATAACCATCTCTCAAATCGTGGGTATGCAAGATGATTTAATCACAGCTTAGTTTTAGTCTAGCTTTTTGGTAGCATTGCACTTTAATAACGTAAATGGACACACGACATTTTCGACAATCAGCTTCATTTTGTAAAAAATGTAGGATTTATGGGGACGGATGTTGTGACTTGTCAATCCCACACTCTCCCCCGCCCCCTTAAACCAGGAAAACATTAAGAGGTGCACCTTTGGACGTTTAACTGTTCTTCGAAGCGGTAGTGAGCAGCCATGTAGGAGAGTAATTGTCATATGTTGAAAACAGCTCTATTAGACAGTAAGGTTGAAGTGTACCATTCTTTCTAACTTGTTAAAAATACGAAATAATTACTCTAAGAAGGATCTTTTCTATGGGCTTGATTTTGACATTTTTAAGTTTTTTGATCGAGGAGAGCATGCCAGCTCTTTCTCCCCGGCTACTAATGGATGGCTCGCTAGCTAAGTCTTCGGATAAAGCGTTAGTCACCCCCTTCAAAAATCCTGGGTCCGCCTCTTTAACGACCATATTTTTAGTTCATATGCAAACTCCATCGCATGTTAGGGCAGAAGAAACAACATTTGTTCCTGAATGCATACATAAAAATCCATATTTCAAACTTACACTAAAGTCTCTCCTTGAGGAAGTCGCGGAATGGTGGTAAGACCTTTGTTTGAGCAGTCAAACCGTCCCTTCTCATCTTTCTTACAATGGATCGCTCCGTTTGTAACAGTAGCGGCTACAGCTATCACGACGAGCATAAACATGTTCGAAACTAGTAAAAAATACAAAGAGGTTAAAGAACGGACCTACCATTTGATTACAATGTGGAAGGAGGCTGGGAGGAAAGAGATAGTTGAGTAAAAAGAATGTACAAGC
>JAOEHT020304617.1:0-10206 GCA_025448195.2 Parazoanthus atlanticus
GGTTTCAGGTGCTGAACCCTGACAGGGTTTCAGCACCTGAAACCCTCCCCAATAAGATAAGAGTAGGGAACCTTGTGTTGTTTTGTTTTATGCACCTCGTGCTCAGCACAAAATCCTGAAATAAATAAATAACTGAGGGTTTTTTTCAGAATTACTTCATTCTACTGATGCTGACTGATGGAGTGATCACAGATATGGAGCAAACTAAACGTGCCATTGTTGAAGCATCAGCTCTTCCCATGTCTGTCATCATAGTTGGAGTGGGAGGGGCTGATTTTGGTATGATGGAGGAACTAGACGCCGATGATGGATTGTAAGTGCAATGACAGTGCAAAGCTTATACCTTATTATAGGAAATTAATGCTTGTGTTAATTAACATACATTTGAAATTAATGCAACTTAAATTAACGTGATTTGAAGGGAAATTTGCTTCCAAATGAAGGAAATTATAGCGAAAGAGGGGGTAACATTTCAAGATGACAGAAATTAACACGTCTGCTACACCAAAAAAAACCCAGAATTTGTTGAACAGGAACAAATTTATTTTAACATTAACTGTAAAACTCAGAAATACAATGATCATGCAATATTGTCCCTAATGGGAATTTTTGAAATTCACATTAATTTCATGAAGCATTAAATTCCTATAATAAGGCAAGATGCCATCCACTTTTACAAACATTTCAAGATGACAGAAATTAACACGTCTGCTACACCAAAAAACCCCCAGAATTTGTTGAACAGGAACAAATTTATTTTAACATTAACTGTAAAACTCAGAAATACAATGATCGTGCAATATTGTCCCTAATGGGAATTTTTGAAATTTGCATTAATTTCATGAGGCATTAAATTCCTATAAGGTAAGATGCCACCTACTTTAATTTACAAAACTATTTTTTTATTATTAATAATTAATTTTAATTTTTATTAATAAGTTCCCTTGCTCTGCACTCAAACACAAAAACTTCTGCCTGACTTTCACACTTGCAATCTTGTGCATGCTTCTGAAAGACATCATTCTTTTGATTTCTTGGGCATTCTCCGAGTCTGACCCCATAAAATTGCCACAAAATCATATTTGATTGCAACATACATGTATTTACTGTCTATAGGAATGGTATATTTTGCTCACATCTAAGGCAAAATAAGTGTTGTTGTAAATTAAATTTATAATCACCAGAAAGTGACACAAATACCAAACTGACAAAAGTAAAATTCACGCTGAACAAATAAAAATTCCCATTTTGCGTAGTTTTGTCCAAATGATTGAACATGAATTTGCTACATGTACATTTTCTTAACAAACAAAATATGAAAGAGATGGAAAACACTGCACTTTCGATCTATGAAATAATTGTTTTCATGTTGTCAATGTTGTTTAGGTTGAGAGCACAAGGAAAGGTTGCACAGCGAGACATAGTTCAGTTTGTGCCTTTCAGGAAGTTCAGAAATGTAAGTACTTGTAAGAAAAGTTCTGTTTGACAAGACTTTTAGTAAATAATATACATACATTTTTATAAGTTGAAAATTACACCAAATTAAAAGTCAAGAAATCAAAACTGAGATTTACATTTGTTGCATGAAATCTTCATTTCAGGAAGTTACAGACTATTACCCATAGCAACTGATGAAGTCCTTTGTATGTATAGTCTGCACTTTGTTGAATTTCTATATTGAGCCCATTGATTTATGTAGAACTTTGTCATCTAAGATCCGTGCACCCCCATCAGCATTTTCAACGTCATCTGTGGTGGTGGTTTGGATGTTTTACCTGTCTTATTCCACACCCATTGTTATTGTACAATTTTATGTTAAATAATTTTGTTAGTTACTGGATGAAGTTCTCTAAATTCTGAAAATCTGTGCCCCCCCCCCTCATTGGCAATTTTTGAAACGTTTTATAAGTCAGAAAAACACTGGAAAAATTGTTTACTTGGAGCACAGATGTGTTACCGCCACTCCCCCTCCCCCAAAAATTGCAGGTTCTGGGCCCCCCTTTTTGAAAATCCTGCATCTGCCCCAGCTTGCAGACTGACCCAAAGAGCAAATGCACCCCAAGCAAGTGGAAAATATCAGCATTTTCTCATAAAAACATCTTGAATATTTCACCTTCTGCACATGCCCAAAAAATTGAATAATTCTCATCATGCTTCTAACAAACAAGTAGGGCAAAGTTCTCTATACCATTCCAATAATAAATAATTCCATGATTAAAAGGTTAAAATCCTTTAATTTGCTCTGTTTGTTTTTGTTCTGTTTCAGGCCTCTCCAGCAGCACTGGCCAAGGAAGTGTTGGCTGAAATTCCCAAGCAGTTGACCGATTATTACAAGATTAGAAACATCCTACCTGGCACTCCTCCAGGAGGGCCCAGATGAGACCATAGGGACACCACACCCAAGAACTAAGAAAGTCACTATCTAGACAGCGAGCTGTTTCAAGATCACTGTCTGTAAAAAATAAGTCTAATAGCATACTCCCCAGAGGGCAGAAACCACCGAGGTACTTTACCTGACATGCTCCAGTTGATTCATTAATCCATATTAAAAATATGGATGTATCCAAGTCACATAACATTGTAGCTTGAAATTACTAATTGAAACCAAAACGTAAATTTGTAAGAGAAAAGGCGGGATGTGGTCCGGTGAAGTACGAGTCTTAAACCGTGTTTCCACTCATGTCCCTCATCAAGAAAAACAAAGATTAAATGGTGCTTGACGAACGCTTGGTTCACGAAGCAGCTGGAAGCGGAGATGAGGCCCAAAAAAGAGAGTCTGCCCGGTCGCGTCGCTATCATCATTTTGCTGTTTTTGTTTGGACTCTTTTCAAACCCCGTCTCCATCCCTACGAGTACGAGCAGTTGTTTGGCCATTTGCTTGTTGTTTCAAAAACAACTTAGATTTTTTCCGTGTTTTGCAGCTAGCCAAAATAAACTTCATACAGAAAGCACGAAAAGGTTTAGGGAGCGGGGAGGGGTGGGAGTATGTATCTTTATTATTGGAACTAGTAGGCTAATTTCAGATTAGGTTCCGTAATTTTAATTATCATAAATATAAAGGCATCGAAAAGACCCATTTCCAACAAAAAGCTTCTTCGTATTTCTGCCATGCTATTATTTTCTAGGACGCATTAAGAACATTCGATAACAGTGGTCCCATGCACACGCTTCTGAGTACTGGTCGGGATTAGTGAACGGGAATCAGTCATGGTGAATGTGTTCTCGAAAAAGATACTCTCCTGTCAATGCTAAATACATTGCATCACAATCGGCCCTTAACTCTTACTGGCCAGTATAATTAATGAATGCCATTTTAGAAGTATTCACTGGATCAGTCAATGTCAAATGTTGATTTGTGGGTTCCCCCGTTCAGCTGCTAAGCAACCTTTGGCCTGTTCAGGCTTTACTTTCGTCATACTAACGGGACGAACTATACAGCGGAACAGTTGCATACTAAGTGATATATTTCGGACAACCTACTGATGACAACTCCAGCAGATCATTCTGGTCGTGAAGTTCTAGAATAGTTGATATCTCATTAAAGTATTTTAAAAACTCAGTTAAAACACGAAACTTTGCCAGTTTTGAAAGATTTTTCTAATAAAACTGGAATGTTCCTTCCCCAGGGGTATTACATCATAAACAAATCTGATGACTTCCGAGAAGTGAGTGAGTTCATTTAGTTTATTTTTGCTTGTTTATCCGTAGATTCTTTCTTCTAAAATACACAGATATGAAACTCGGAAATTTTTTATGACCTTAATAAATTTATTCGTTATTCAGTATTCCAGTTAACTGAGCGTGAACTAGACTGCAAAATAATCCCCTTTCTTCTTCGCCAAAAATCCGTAATTCTAAGCGCGAACTCTTACAATCGATTTGTTTCAACTTGGCTTAGCGCAGTTTTCAAGAGTAGTTGCAGATGTAGGAAGAAGCTTTGGTATCGAAATGCAATTTTTGCTGAACTTTCTTCATATAGGCCCATATATTGAACTAGATTTTTTCACACTTCGACCCGCTCCTTTAGGCTTTTACGTTGCCGACCAATATCAATTCTGACAGTTAAATTGACAGTCTCTAATGATGACTGACAGTTTGCCTCCATCTGAGTCAGAGAAATATTACTTTATTCGTATGTACAGCTCTATAACTTTCATTAAAATTGGAATGTATACCTTCTCATTTTTGTTCTCATCATGCCAGATCCATATAAATGCCCGTTTGGCCGATAGACTGCAAATTCTCCCAACCTCTGGCGATGACGTCACCACCCAGAGCGTTTCGTTCAAATGTAAAATGGCGGCCAAAGTGCTTTTTCTGAGTGTTGTTGGAGTTTCATCGTGAATCTCCCCTTTCATTGGGGTTGCTTTTATTTTGCAAAGGACGACAAGCATATATTGAATGTAGGAATGCTTCCTAGCCATGAATTCTTTTTCTAATGACCTGAGAAATGATCCGACGTAATTTTGTGTGAGGAAAAATTGCAGTTTACTCACCACGAGTGCTCTTAGGCGCGTTATTGCAGCTCCTCTTGGTTGAACTCAGAGAACCTCAGTGGTGCAATCGAGGATAGAAACGATGAAAGATTTGGTGTTTTTGGAGGGCATAACGGCTGCTGTTCACTCTCAAGATACTCAAAAACGTCTGAAAGCAGCAGATGATTTGACAAACTATCTCAATGATCCATCGAATGGCGTAGAGTTCCTCGGACTTGACAAACTGTTGGATGGGATTGTTACTTGGATAAACAGTTCAAACTATAGGGTAAGTGGCAGCTATTTCGTTGTGTGGCCTTTGGACTATAAATGAATTGATTGATATTTCACAGAGTTGTCAAAACAAACCAGTTGCTTTGAACAGTCTTGACCGCAATTTTTTTCTGTTTTCGCAATCCCGAAGTCAAGTGAAGGACTTTGAGTTTGACTTCGCTTGCTCACCTTGATTCGGAAATTCCTGGTCTTTTGGTTTAGATCATTACACTCAACATCGGATGGGGACTTTAAATATTTCAGAAGTGTGTCTAACGGGTGTTTTGCGATTCTAATAAAATAAAAGTTTAAAGGTGACAAAATATCATGGCCCTGGCTTTCAAAACTTTCTGAGTCAGTTAACGATTGGTCATTGCAAATCCATTAATTTGGTTAACCAACTTTAACCCAAACAGCTATTTGGTATTCTCGGTTTGGCAAAGAGCTAGAGTTAAAGTGTGAATCTGCAAATCCATCTAGCCTCTCACGCATATTTTCTATTTTACAGATTAGCGTTGCAGGATTGGATCTACTTCACCAGCTCGTCGATCGTCTTGGGAGAGAATTCAGGCACCATCTACTGCCAGGTAAGGCTGGTTGCATTGTCAGATTTAATCGTCTGCTGTCATCGCTTCTTTTTAACAATTTTTCAATATTTCCTTCTGGAAATACAAGAATTGATGCTCTAAATTTGAAAATTCAAGTCCAATCGCTTTCAAAGTTATCTCTCTCCTTTGGTTTTCCAGTTTGAGTCGGATCTATCAAACTAGAGTTGGGAAAATGTCTTTGTTGCGAATTGTTTTGAATTAGATATTCATGATGTTTGTTATTGATCTTGTGTAATCGTGTCGTTTTGTGACTGACCGGTGTGTAAAAGCAACGAACTATGTTTACTTTGATAACGATGGGGCAAAATAGGAACTGTCTACTATGCATTTACTTTACGGAAAATTGTGAAAGTCTGAGATTCGACATAACTACGTACCCTACCTCATTAAATATAAATTAGGTTCGTTAGTCTCTTTCAAATATAAGCTGCGACTAATTACTATTGTATTTCAGATGTTGATAAGAAATGTCGTTTGTGAGTGCAATTAGTACAATCGATAACACTAATAATAGTCATAACTTTCCTAAAGGCTAAAGTTTAATAGTTGGCACAGCCACAGTTTGTGATGAATAACTATAACTGGTGCCTGATTTACTATCTCTGAACTTAGTTTATCATCAAAGCCCAGTAGTTCTTCAAACGTTGGATAATCTTATCCAGCAGATAAATCCCACTCCAGTGAATAATATTTGTTCATTGTCCAATCAAAATTAAGAATGTGTAACTTTTATCTGCTGGACAGTGCTATAGAGTCTTTGAACATCCGTAACCTGTTAGAAAATATTTGGCTGTGATAGTTTCTTGTAAGGATGTTTGGATTGCATATTTACGGAGTCACACTGAGATTGTGGATTGCAAAAATAACTGCAGAGTAATGGATTTTGCTACTATGTGCTCCCTCACAGTTGGGTATAATAATTGCAAGTCATGTAACTATTACTCCCAACTGTGAGAAAATATGGTTTTAACCAATCAAAGTGTGTGTTATATCATATTTACATTTTAATGTAAATTTATACTATAACAGGCACAATGTAGAGAATGATGCTTTTTCATGAACCTCTCACTAATTCAAACTGAATTCGATCTCCTTTCAAGTCGTTTTCTCAGATATTTACTCCTGATAACCAGATCTCTTGTTAAGTCAAATCTTTTTATGTTTCCCTTAAAGGTCAAATGTAATCAATCCTGATTTACAGATCTGTAGTCTATTCACATATTTTGTTGTGGGAACAGTCCATCTTAACTGCCAGAAACTCTAAGTTAGGAAGAAACCATAATTTAGGGACCTCATCAATCATAATTTATGCCAAAAGATATAAGATTGCAATAAATTGTTTTCATGGACATTCTAAACAGCTTTACAATATTGTAATATAGCTATACATTTATTTATTTTTCCTTAGGTTTACACCGTTTAAACCAGTGTATACACAGCTGAATTAGACACTGCTGCTAAAATGAGTACCAGTATATAAATAAAATTATATAAAGAAAAAAATAAATAGCTGCCAAGTTCAGGAGAACATCAAAGGGCATAAAATTTGTGCAAATGATTTTTAAATTACAGAGAATGTATAGCAAGAAAACGAGTAAATAAACACATGCTTTACAGAAAATATATCTACATGTAGAAACACTGATCTATCAGGCCAAGTGAGTACTGTTGAGGAAGGCATGCTTGTATAGGTCTTTTATCGTTTCTTTCTTCTATTTCCTAAAATCAATGGATGCGATGCATTGCGATAGATTCCTACTATTCATTCATTTATTCTTTGTAGTAAGAAGAGTCTGTTTTGACCTACTGTATACCATTTCCATCCTGGTTCAAGTTGAGTTCTCTTTATGTGGCAGCATTATGATTAAATTTGACTGTAGTGAAAGAGTTTTCACCTGTTAAAAATTAGTGTACGCAAGCTAGAGTCACAATTAACTTTTGTGAGCATTATTTGCTATTCTTTAGTTCTGTTGTTTTTTGTTGTTATAAAATAATGCGAAGAGTAATCCATGTTGTAATTCAATACTCTTACCAGACCCTAGACAATTCCTTTAGCTGACCATTAATTTTTAAAAGTTTCCATATATATCATGTGTGGTTGTAAGTATTTCTCTCATTTGAACCATTCTGCCACTCCATTTATAGTTCATTGAGACTTTGTCACACATGGAGATGACAATAAGAGAAACCTATTGAAGCTTCGTATCCTTGCCAAGTAACCTCTGTTTAGCAAGTTCCCTGTGCATCAATAAATATATGTCACATACATTTTTGTCTGAAGGATTTAGTATATTTGTGCTTAATCATTTAACAACTCACCTGTTTGTTCAAAAGAGAGATGTTTTTCTAAATCAGCTGTTAGGTTGCAATCTGTGTACCATTCTGAAGAACAGACAGTGCAAGCTTCTGGTTTCTTATATTTTGTTTTCACTTGTTTAAGTTTTGTTTTGATGAATTTCAACTGTACAGTTGCAGTACAGTTTTTGATTTGCACTTTCTTTAACTTTTAGTTACTGAAATATTTGAATTGAATTTAGAATAACTTTTTGTTGTTAGAAGTTTAAATTCACCTTGATTCTCAAACTCACCAAGTGCATGCATAGATGTGGCTTCAAAAGATCCAAGTAAAAATATATTTACATATAGTTTGTTATGTGTTTTGAATTTAAAGTTGTTTACATTTAGATCATTGTGAGTGAAAATTAAATTTGAAACACCTGTACTCTTTTATACTAATTCAGAAGGCACCTTTGAATTTGTTTTATTTGTTCATGAATACTTGGATTTGCATCAATTTATTCCCAATTTTAGATTGAAGTATTATTAGTCTTTTTCTCCACTATGTACCATTGGCAATATGACAGAAACTTAATAACTGCTTGGTAATTGTTTAGTGGCTTGCACTGTGTCAATAGCTTGCTTATGTTGATTAATTACTGCGTAAAATTTTATTTTTGATAGAGTGTTATAGACTGCTGTGTTTAACTAAGGTTGTCCAATAAGATGGTAGCTATGTTGAATAATTAGGTATAAGCCCTTTGGATTTCTCAACAAGTTGATGTGACAAACACTTGCAATATTGGCTTGGTGAATGTAAATTGATTTCCACAAAGTGATATTGTTTTGTTTTCATGATTTATTCAGTCTATAAGCTTCAGCTTTTCACAACTGGGAACTGAAATGGACTGAACAGCAAATTGTGTTAATTCAAAGCTTATTCAAAGATTTGAGTGAGGGATATGTTCATTGGAAGACCATCTGTTGTATTTGTTACAATATTTTTATGGTTTAGGTAAGTTAACAATGAAGGAATGTGTTGGTGAAGAGTGTTTTTCTAAATCTTTACATCACATTTAAACTGTGCAAACTTAACTGCTACCTTGCAGTGTGCCTCAAGTGAGAAAATTTGAAGTGAATGGTTAGCCAAGTGAGATGTAATATTTTTTCACACACCATATATCATTGGATTATCAGAATTTTGATTCTTGTTTGCTCAGATTTGACATGTTTCCTTTGCTATATTTTATGGCCAGTTTAATTAGATCAAAAAAGCTTTCTACTTCTGATGATACAGATAAAATATCAGCTGAATGTTTATCATATCTTTTGTTGGTGTGGATTTAATAGAATGAAATCTTCAAATTAAGAAATATTTGTTGGCTAGACTGTGAGGTGTGTGAACAGTGTAGTTGTAACTGATGATCAAAGGGCCTTGATTTATGATTGAGGAAACTGGGAAATGGTTATAGCAACGCATTTGAGGAACATTATTACCAAATAGAGTTCTTGTTTGATAAAATTAACAGGTCATTTTTTTGCATAAATGACAGCAATGGGGTGATGTGAAATTTTGGTACTTTGAAGCAAATTGCTTGAAATTACAGGCTAACTTTTTTTAACCACTAATATTATATTTAATATATACAATCGTCATGTGCATGTGATGATCAAAGCATGGGTTTGGAGATCATCGTCAACATACCATCTTTGTTTTATTGTAAAACTTTGAGATTAGAGAAACTTGAAATGTAATTTACAGTTTATCCCTTGATTCTCTTGGTGGTTAGGAAGATTCTCCTGAGAAGGGAGATTTAAAAGGGGGGAAAAGTTGTTATCTAGAATGCAACAAACACTGGACCTGAGTGAGCGAGTGTCACTTGTCAGATAACACATTCATACATGTGCATATGACCATCTATTGAATGTTAACTTCAAAACTAAATTAAGTTTTCAACTTACTTACTAGTTATAATAATAATAATAAAATAGATAAAAGAAATTATTTCTGATACAGGATTCCCACATGTATTTATGTTCTTCAAGTTAGGATTCATTAGCTCGTAAGGGACTTTGAGTCCTATTCTTCTGTCTCCTTCGGATAGATCTTGCTGTAAATATCATAATAAATTAAATAAAAATAAATAAATAAATATTTAACCAGATATTTCGTGAAAGTGAGACATAATCATATGGAAACTTAAATCAAATTAAGGGATTTTACATTAATTTCACGCTATGTACAGTGAAAGCTAAACAATGATAATAAAGTCAGAAAAAGTTATGTTAAGTGCTACATGTATGTTACATTACACAATACAAATGATCTTTTACTGTGTTGTATGTTACAATTAACATGTTATATCATTTCTGTTACAAGACAGTGTTATGTCATTCTATATTCATGAAGTGCAAAACACTGTCTTATGATTCCTTGAGTGTACATTTGATACAATGCATACTACATGCACAAGATAATTAAAAGTAAATCATTGATCTTCTTGAATAATTATGTATATGTATGTATGTATATATATATATATATATATATATGTATGTATGTATGTGTGTAT
>JAOEHT020304712.1:0-18209 GCA_025448195.2 Parazoanthus atlanticus
CTCGAAATTTTGGAAAGGGAGGGGGGCGGATAAAGGGATTTGTGCTCCAATAGACGTTTCTTGCAGTGTTTTTCTTTAAAAATATTTCCAAAATTACCGACGAAAGGGGGGGAGGTGTGGGGGATCCTTGGACCCACCCCCTAAATCCGCCTCTGAATATGAATGAAGTTGGTGTTTGGTAAGGAAGGGGCCGGGCAAGGGTAGAGTATGGGTGGATTTTTTTAGTTGTCTGCCTGTGATTTCCAACGCATTAAGTTTTGTCACGAAAATACTGAAGAAAAAACGTAGAGCGTAGAAACGTGGGCCTTGATCAATACAATTAATAGTAAAACTTTCCCCTGCAGAACTCAGAAAGGAGTGGTTAGCAGAGCCTCCCGACCTGGCGAGACGACGAGAGATCAAGGCAAAAGCGAGCAGGCTGCTGGTGGCCGAGTTCCCTTATCCCGACTGGCCGGGTGTGCACACAGGCCTCTCGCTTGGAAGTAACACCACTGCTTCATTTTTGTTTTCGCTCCGTAGTCCCCGCGGTACAAAGCCCCAGAGGATAGACGTCATAGCGGAGGATCACCCTCAAAGTACAGCTTTTCTTCACGGTGTTGTAGGAGACCTTGAAATGTTCAACGGACATGGCCTTTCACGGCTCGGGTTCTTTTACAAATGCCCCGAGGGGTGCGAGGCGGAAGGGTTTTTCACTGACCGAGCGGAATTTCCTCTTGACAGAGTAGAAATATTCCAACTTCATACTGTTGTTTCGTAAATGTTGCAAAGAAAGGCACTGTACAGGTGAAATTTGCGCCAATTTAGCTGGCTGCGTTGTGTGATGGATCACGTTTGAGTTTCGTAAGTTGGCTTTGTGCCTTGTGCCTCACGATACAAAGTTGCACACTTTATAGTGGTATACAGAACTAAATTTGCTGGCACTCTTTTTCTAGGAATACTCCATGAAATTTGAGCTCATGAAATCATGCTTCAAGAGCTACTCGCTATACGAGAAAAACAACCGCGGAATACGTCAATATATTCGCACGTTTTACTGTGACTCGGCATCACCACGCGCTTTGTCGGCATTTGTGCGCTCTATAAGAGCGTGCTTTAATTTATAGTGAGAACGTTAGCATTTTATAGCCTGGCATTTAAAGGCAACGGTGCTGGGCCGCCTCTGTTTATAGACATTGACCAGACGACGCTTTTATATTTCGATAGGCCGTCACGTGCCTGTCATCTTCATCCGCAAACTAGAGACGAATAGTCCGTCTGGAAGAACTTGGGCAAGCAATTCTATAGTTCGTCTGATAGTTCATCTGTGTATAAATACAGGCAAACTGACGAACTATCCGTTTAGACGAACTGTCTGCTAAGTTCGTATTGAGAGATGAACTAAGATATATATATATTTTATCTGGACGGATATCATCCATCTGTGTTTATAAATGCGGGCGTCAGACGAACTTGAAACGGACATGCAAAAATTGAATACTGCGTTACATAAAGCCAGCAGTTTTAATGCAAAAAAAACAAAACAAAATGTTTTCCCATATAAGGAAAAACCTTTACAACTAGTTACGGGCTAGTAACAGCCAAAGTAAGTATCGATGCCTTTTCGAGTCAATAGGTTGAGTAGTCTTGAGCAGTCCGTTTAGTGTAGGTACTGGTCGAACTGCTAGTTGAACTACCAGAGCATCTCGTTCGGAATTAGTTCGTCCCGTGTTTGCACCAGACGATCTGACTAACAGACAGATAATTCGTCTGAACGGTTTCTGTCTCTAGTATGTTTACGGCCAATGAAACAAAACAACTCTGCGTGAGCGCATCTCTCACAGCGCAGTCATTGCGTCTTAGATGTCACGTGCTTACGTGCTGAAGAGTCGGTTAGGGGCACTATGATTGGTTGGCTATTTTAAAGCAGTCTTCAGAACTGTGAAGCGTTCGTTGAATGGTGGAAGATTTCCTTCAAGCCATTTGATTTTGAATATTACTTGCTCTTCTAGGAGCACATTGTTAATATAAAACTGAATCCTTTTTAAATCTGGCTAGTTTTCCAGATTTGGTAAAGATTTATCACAGATTCAGGTTATTGTCATTATTGTACACTTTCCCTAGTTTTTAGCTTAAAGCTGAACGGATTATATTTATATGAAGTAAAATTATGGCCGTACCATTACAAAGGTAACTGTTCTGGAATAACCCTTCTTGCCCCCGCCCCCAGCTGTAACCTTGAAAACTTAAAAAATAACCGAGATGTTTTGATGGCATGTTGTCTTTTGCATTGGTAGGAAAACTGCCAAACCTATACCGATCATTTCCTTTTTTTGGAGACATGGTGTTTCAAAGGAGCCGATTCAGTCTTCTTTCTCATTAACATTGCTACGCACCTCTGAAGCTTTTTTCGTGGCTCTAAAGTTTTTTTGGGCTGAACTCGATCAAGGGCTTTGCCTTTGGATGTTTACATAAAGCATGACGTATAGGTGTTCTTTTCAGGGGTGTACCCAAATGTAAGCCAGTTAAGCACGGGCTTAAAGACTTTTGGGGGATTTTTTTTTCGAACGGCAAAATTGAAAAAAAGTCATAAATCTTTTTTGTGTTTTCATAATCCAAAAATGTTTGTCGAGAGTGTCATCGAAGTAGGGAATTACAACATTTACGTGATTGTAACTGGGAGGTCCAACTAAAGTTACTTTACGGCCTGTAAAACCCGGATCTTGTACCGGTGTAAATTGGTAACCGTATATCAGCAACATTACGGTGGCGGGCTTAAAGCTGAAAAATGCGCGGGAACGCCCCTGGTTTTCATCGTCGAGTGCACAAAGTGGCCTATGTACTGCCAAAATAATTCAGTTATTGTAGCAGACGAGCGGACAATAGAATCCGAGGTTCTTTCTACCCCGTCATTTCTTCCTCTGGGAAAGTCGATTCGATTAACGTATTAACATGAAACTTATTCTCAACCGACAAAGCTCTGCTCCTGGGGCCCGGGGGATACTCCTATATATAAGCTATACGGGGACGTGCCACCCTTCAGGCTGTGCTTTTTCGACCTTCTGATCATAAACAGGGTATAGAATTTTTAGATTTTGGAAGTTTTATCATAAACAGGGTCTAGAAATTACGTGTTTTAGCGAAAAAATGTGTAAAATTTGAGCTCGAAATCATGAACAGGGTATGGGGTTTGTTTTCGGAAATCTTCGGAAAATGTTCGGAAAGTGCTAAAAAAACGTTCGGAAAGATTTTTGGAGGATTTCGAAAAATTTTTGGAAAATCATTGGAAATCTTCGGGAATGATCGGGAATTTTAAAATAGTTGGTATTTTTGTGTAGCTGTGGTATTAACAGCAAACACCAATTAAGCTCTCGAAGAATTATTGAAAAATACCACTTGTATGAAAGTGACAAATACGCCACCTTGATCAAATACTCGTTGTATTTTTCATTAATTCTACTCGTACGGCGGTGTTTCCTATACAAAACATCAATTTTCTATACCCTCATACACACACACACACACCTCTGCTGTTGAAAACCGTGTTAAATGCTTAAGTTAGTTACTGTCCGTGTCAGTTCGCACCAAAGCAACGGAAATATAGCAAACGCATTTCTGTGGTATTTATAGTCCTGGTAAAAGTAAGTTTAAAATGTTCAAGTTCCAGTGCATGCTTTTTCCCCGCGTTGGCCTTGTCTGCTCGTGGATACCCGCCTTGTCTTCCTGCACTTACACAGGAACATTCTTCGTACTTCAGTTCTGAAACGACGGTTTACTAGTCCATAGACCAGCGGGTTCACCGCACTGCTCATGCTCCCACAGTACATGTACGCCAAGTGGGCAGCACGTGTCATGCACGTGCCACAAAACGTGTCGAGAAACTCTAATACAATCACTGGTATCATACAAGTTAGAAACCCGAGCACAATGGCCAGTAAAGTATAGGTGATGTTTATTTCTTCGACGCTGAGTCTTAAGGGAGTTTCTTTCTTATTCTGTGCAGTCACTCCGACTGAAACCTTGTGCCTCTGTACAACATACAGCACTTTAGAGTAACAATATATGACCGCACACAACGGCAAAAACACAAATAATAGCAACGTGAAAGTTGAATGCACTGCATCTGCCGTTTCGCCTTGTGTTATGATAAAGCATGTTGCTTTCCCTACCTTGAATCGAAACTTCGAGTAGCCGAGGGTGTATGGTACTGCGACAGTTACGATGGCACAAACCCATCCACACACGATCATAACGATGGACGACTTTACAGAAAACCAACGGCGATACAAATTTGGTTTTAGAATACAAAAATACCGATTTACCGCTGTTAACCCAATCATGACCTGAGTTCCCATCCCTAACACCAACACTGTGAAGCCCTGTAAATCGCAGAGGGCCTCCCCAAATTTCCATTTTCCTTTGATAAGTACCCCAATTATAAAGGGCATGTCGGCAACTGCCATGAGTATTCCCGCACAAGACAGTGTGACTATGTAGTAGTTTGTCACGCAACGCTGGGCTTTCGTTCTGTAAACCACGACACACAGAAGGACATTACCCAGGAGTGACGTAACGAAAATGAGGCTCATTAAGGTGGACTCTAGCATTATTAGGTAGAGCTCTCGCTTAGGAAGGCGAAGTTGGCTACCAGTCCCATTCTGCAACATTCCATCTCTCATTGTCATGCAATTTACATCAGCACTCACACCGAGGATGTAATGCACTGCATAGAGAAGAAGAGAAATACGTGATCTGACTCTGTTATTTAAGCGTAAATCTGGTCTTATGAACACTGACTATACAAAATTCTTTACTTCTGCAGCTCGCCACTACAATACTCGCAATTCTGACCCATAATTGCTCATTACAGTCAAACTTACTTTAGGTCCTCATTCTTTCCGCGAGCTGTAAATATATGGAACAATCTTCCCTAACATCTTAAAATTGTACTAGCCTTCCGTCTCTAAAAACAGCACTGTCAAACCATTACTTAAGTCCATCCTAACAGCCACCGTGAAAACTCTCTGAATGTTCTCTTATTTTCTGTTTTTATTCAAGTACGTTTTTTATTTATTATCAGTTGGGACCATGTCCTGTTACCCCATCCCTGTCACACTTTGTTTTCTGTTCAGTTCCATATTCGTTTTTTTTTCACCTGAAAAAACAATGAACCACGTTTTTTCACCGGTGATCTTGTTAGGTTGTAGTAGGTGAATTTATATACTTCATTATGGCGTTACAGTTTGTATACAGTATATACGTTCCAAACTCTATGGAAGTCTTCACACTACAATTTTGGAACTTGACTCTTGAGTGAAGTGATGTTTTTATACATCATTAGCACGATGAACGACAATTACCCTGGGTACCAGAGGCAATACTCCCGGATCAATGGAACATTCAAATTAGTCGAACATTCAAACCAACGAAGCCGCTTTCTTCCTCTCGTATTTCTTTCGCCTACAGTTTTTTTTTCTTGATCTGACATCGAGCCGTACCTCTGGCACCCAGGGTATTCGGAATGACTCTCACCGGAATAGAAGTTTTAACTGAGCATCATTTAAACAAATTAGTATGGAGCTCAAAAGGGACTGGGATAAAGTCGCAGCGGAACGACACTAAGCCGGACGTCGTGTAAACACCGTCACCGTCACTCGCACTCTGAAACTCCTTCAACGCAGAATGAAACGCTCACCATGCAATTGGTTAAGTGGATTTGTTGCTCTGACGATTGGCCCCACTTTTTCGTATATTTTCTCGCGTTAATTTACTAAATCAGTTGGCAAACAGGCAAATTTTTATTGGACCAATACTTCTTCTTATTCTGAGCCGCTATTTTTCTTTTGACTCGTTAGTAGGCTTTTTATTTAAAATTGCTCACGTAATATAGAATGGAGTTGTGTTCAAAACAGTACCTTTTTAGCTATAATATCTTGTTGACGGGTAAATGGGCCATTTGCTTAACTGACATGCCCGTGTAATTATAGAATCTAGTTACACTCAACCATATTTCCTTTGAAATCGCTTTTAAATGTTAGAAATACATTAGTAGAAGTTATATACGATGGTGCTAAAGTGGCGTTAGTTTATACGAAGGATTTTCTTTCCAAGCATAGTTTCATTTTTACGAAACTAATACGTAAATACTGGGATGGCGGGGAAAACACAAAAAAGCTTTTTGTTTGCAGAAGTTTTAGGATATGTAATTCTATCTCACTTTTGATACTGGAGCTAAACTCTTTACATTTTGTGACGTACAGATGAGAAGTTGTTTTGCATGTGTTCACACATCTTAAGCAGAACTTTTGAAAAAACCCTGACCAGATTGAATAATCAGTGATCATAAAACTGTCATAAATGCATGGAAGCTTTAGCTGGTTATATTTTCATGGCATTGGCTGGTTTTAATTGCGTGAATGCGATGCTTCCCCAAAGTTTGACAACGATGTCTTCATGTGTTTGCACAAAGAAAAGAAAAGAAATAGCAAAATACTGTTTGTTAAGGTTCCAAAAAGGACAGCACATGCAAAGTTGTTAAGAACTAGAAAATGAAATTAAAGCCTGTCACAAAACTGCAACCAGACCGTAAAAAGGTTCCAACTAAACATTTTTTCCTGGACAAAAAATAAGCTAACTCGACTTTTCATTATCAGCAAATGGCAATTAGGTATTCAAAGATAACAAAGATAATTGTTGTAGCTCTGCAGCAAACGAAAATATCAGTTGTTTAGAGCGTTCGTTCCAGCCAAACTGAGACGTACATCTACACAAAATTGGAGCAGGTTGGGAAAGGGCTTTTCGTGATCCGTTAATGGGCTCAAAATCCTTCTACCGTGATTCGTTATTGCTTCAAAATTAACTCTGTGATTCGTTATGAGACCAAGCAAATTCGTGATTAAATCATAAATCTGCAACCTTGATATAATGTCCAAAATAGAGTCATGATTCATTATTTCATACCTCCTCTATACCGCCCTGTTAGACGGTGTGTATCAGTTCTAGTTTTCAAGCAAAAAAGTATCTTCATGTTTACCTACCTTCACTGCTTTTTAGCTCGCTTTTTGCTTGACTCTCTTCGACAATTCATATGAATATTTTCACAAAACGAGGGCTTGAAAAGGTACAAAAGTCGTTCAAAATTAAACAAAATTGATCCCGTCGCTTGAAAAACTTGACGATCGTGGGACAACATCTACTGATATTTCAAATAAAGTTCACCTCTTTCAGTCAGTTTGTCAACAAAGAGACGGAACTCTGCACGTATAGGCAAACACATGGCACAATAAATTATATAAAGGATGAAGCGAGTTAAAACTGGCCAATGAGAGCACTGCATGCGCTACTCAAGTGCTTTGTGCGACAGCTGTTTTCTTTAATTTTCACGGCTTTTAAACTAACTTGAAATAGACTTGGTCTATTCTTAGCTATATGATGTAAAACGAGAACACTCTTTTATCTTTAGTTATAGAGTTCCTAAATCTTTATCCATTCAGAAGACCAAATTTCTTAAACCAAAATCACATTTTAAATAAACTTCGACAAGAAAAAGTGGAAATAGGTGACCTGGCATTGTATTGCACGTGGATAGATGGAAATGGAGACCCAAAATTCATTACTTTAATTACTCATTGAAATTCTTGACATGTCCATTCATTTTTTAAAATAGAGCTTTAGTATTTGGTGTTACTAGTTAATGAAAGTTTTTTTTATTTTTTAACAAAATAAAATAGTATAATAGAACGAACTCTTGACAATTCAAATTATTTAGCTTTATATTACTTGAGTTTTTTTCCACTAAGCTAAGCTTTGGTTGGTAAACACCAAAGCATGGCGATTATTTTTTATTTCTTGAATAATAAAACGATTTGGTGTTACTTCTTGTAAAATGTCCCAACTTTTGAAACAGTTGTTAAAAACACATAACATGACTATTCATTTTGGATCTTTTGTAAGCTTTCGCAAAATCCTAACTTTCTGATGCCGCTGTGTACTTCAAGGAATCGCTCGCGCTATAATTATACTCGCTCGGTTTTCGTTAGTGAGAATTTTTTGATGAGTCGACTTGTGGCAAGTCTAGTTCTCTGAAGAGTAGAAAGTTTGCCAAAAGGTAGTATTTGTTTCTTGAAATTACTTCATTAAAAAAATATTGTCGTATTTAATAAACCTGTGGGTTTTTTCGATCTGTTTGTGCAACTCGTTAGAGTTCCTTAATTTTTATTTGTTTAGAACTGACCGACGAATAAACACAACACTTTGTGTTGTGAGAAATTAAATTTAATACAAAACATTTTAGGATCGAGAAGCAGCAAAGGCTTTTGAAGTCTGTTAAGGGTTTTTGAGACATTAAATCTTAGTTCCTTTTTGTTGCCATTAACAAACTCATTGATAAATATATTTGTGATATATATGTAACCAACTGAAACAACCGCGCTGTGGCCATCTGGCAGTGATGTTAGCACAAACCGCCATAATTATTCCAGAAAATATTGAACGAGATGTCTGAGAAAAACGCTTAAATCGATTCATAAAAATTAGGAGGGGACCAACTTTTAGCGAAGATTATATTTTCTAAAATAGAAAGAAGAGGGAAAAAAATATGCCTTAAAGGACCAACTAATTCAGTGATGTTAGGTTTTTAACGGGGGAAGGGAGTGAAGAATAATTTGCTTACAAATTCTGTTTGTTCGCCAGGTTTTTAATAGCCATTTTTTCTCGCATATATATATTTTCAAATTCAAGTTTGTTAGGTCATGACTCTTTTCTCGACGCCCCCGTCATTTTCCCTCTCCAGCGTTACTAAAGTATTTGACGTTTGTATCTAGACTGAATAGAGAATTTAAGCAACGAGAACGCGAACGTCAACGAGAGAATGTTACAAAACATTAAGACATAATTACAGAATACAATAACTTCACCTGGGAATGCAACCAGCTGGCCACCTCAGTTCCATCGTCTACTTTAGAAAACAGAACGTGAAAAGCTCAATTTTTGGTTTTCCAGAGAACGTGAGCAACAAAGTATAAATCATTTCAATCTTCGTTCAGTTTCAAAATTAAAGTTTCTAATTTTTCATGTTCCCACACCTTCACGCTATACAAACAAGAAAAGGTAAAACAGGAAGTTAAAATCCATCAGCCGTCTTTGTTGATGTTCGCGTCCTAGCTGCTTAAGGCCCCTGATAGCCTCCCCGCAGCGCAGGCGCTCAAATCCTCTCGCAGCGAGGGTCGGTGAGGCTATTGCACGATTTCATATCGTGAGGAACTGGGGCGAAAGCGGACTCTTGCGGACAAAACGAAAATCAACATGGCGGATCTATAGAGTCCACCTGTACCAGAAAAAGTTGATGCAGATCCGCAAAGTTTTTCAAAAGCGACAGCATTGAAACAGGACTATACTTTTGAATACAAGCCGATGTTTTGTCTAAGTATTGTAGAAAATTGCAGCTAAAAGCTTCAGGGACAAAACAAGAACTTATTGAACGATTGTCACCGCTACGGAACGGGAGATTGTTTGATAAAAGGGTAAATCATATAAGCAAACAATACGAATTCAGAACATCTCTTGCAAGGGAAAACGTTCCACCACCAACAGTAGGATGGAAATTTGATACAAATCTGTTACCCACAATCGGACAGGAACACATCGATGCCTATCAGTCAGCAAAGAGACAGGGAAGAAAGGGACAATATAGGAAGGCCCAACGCATGTTTCTGTCTCGTAGGATGAAGTCAATAAAAGTTTTGAAACAAGGAGAATCTGAGTTATTCGTGAAGGCAAGCGTGTTAAAGAGTTTCACGACTGAGGTAACCCGTTCGGTGACAGTTCAGTTTGAGAAAAACACGCCAAAAAGGGCATACTGTGAGTGTGCAGTAGGAAAATGCGGTCTCTGCTGCCACGCTATACTTGTACTTCTCCAATTGAAGCACTTTACTAATTATAACAGTTTATTACTTGCCTTGACCTGTACTCAAAGACTACAAACATGGCACTGTCCAAGCACAGGGAAAATATCAAATACCAAGGTCACAACTGCATCACATATTCGCCTGAATTATTTGAGAAACGCGCGTTCTGCTAGAAAAGCTGTTACAGGAAGGAGGCTAATAAAGAAAGTGCAGGCACTACCAGAGAATGGTGCAGCGGTGGACAAGAGTGACTGGCTAAAAAGAGATGTTCTAGTATAAGTTCCAGTGTTGAAAAAGGGCTGTCAGAAATTGATAAAGATAGCTCTAATCACTTTTTGAAAACGTTAGCCAAGTACAAAATAAAATCTGGGCTGTATTTGCATCTGTCTTACCAAAACGCTTACCTTTGCAAAATAATAAGCAATGAACACGTCTATGCAAAGCACTCGCTGGGGTACGACAAATCAATCCTTATCCCAAGGTTCAATGAAACAAATGAAGATCTCTGGCACTCTGTGTTGGATCCAAAATTGAATATGGACACAGATGTTGAGCCTGTTCCAGCTACTACCTCTGAGAACCAATTTTATGAAAGTGTGTTCTCCAGAGAGAAAACTGAAGCACTGAAGAAATTACTTTCTGAATCAAATGCAGAGACCATCACAGTCAAAATTCCAAAACTTGAGGAGGTGAAACTTTGTGCTACCAACTACATTAATGTCAATCAAGGAACTAAAGAATGGCTATCTACTAGAGTAGGCACAATTACTGCTAGCAAATTACCTGCGTTACTGGGACTATCTGGTCACAAAGAGTTCGATGATGCCTGGTTTTGTATAAATAATAAGCTGGATGAGAGTTTATACAAACCCAAGAAATTCAAGAACTTCGAAAGGGGTAGGATTTTTGAAAAAGCAGCCATTGAGCAATTTCACAAAGTGTCAGGTAATTAAATTCAATAAATTCAATTGTTATTGCTAGCAAAATATTACTCGTTAACTAAATAAAACACTTGTCTCATAATACACACATCTTGATATATCCATGCCAAATTGTGCTGTTGTTTGTCTTGACACAGGCACTCCTGTTTCAAGTTGTGGATTTTTCAAACATCCTAAATATAGCAAATATGGTGCTAGCCCTGATGGTATTTCTGAATCCTTCTTAGTGGAAGTGAAAACCAGACCTGAGAATTCTACAGCACCGCTGGAAAATGTTTCTGGGTCTCACTTGGTGCAGACAACTTTGCAGATGAGTTGTACTGGAGGGGAAATAACATTCCTGCAGTCATATCTTCCAGAAAAAGATATCTCAACATTTTTTTACATAGGTAGAAATGATCTTTTAATTAACATCATGAAAGACATAACCGATCACATGCTGAACAATGTGGCTTCGAGAAATGGCACTATGATGAACACCCCTCTCTATGCAAATTGGGAGAACAACTGCTTGGAAGCACAGCAACTTTTGAGAGGTTACGCAATTTTCGGTCATGGGTGAATCTTCTAGCAAAGGATGTTAAGAAAGTTAAATTTCTTTAAGTTTGTTTCAAATTTTTTAGAGTTTGAAATAAGGTATTTTATCACATAAATATAAAAATACCAGGGTTTCTCTATTTCAAAAAAGTCATATGCACGCAGTGAAGATATCATTGTTCTCTTCACATGTGAAGATAACAAATTACCATGGTTACATATTTGCCATCCAATCAGCGCTTGTAGATTTCCCGCCCTTTTTAATCTCCCTGTGGCCGCTTGTTTCTGTCGCTTCATTCTGTCCTCGATTGTCATGGAGGAGTTGAACGAAAGTGTTCTTTTCTGTTTGCCCTCCTTCAGATTCTGAAAAATTATTTCAGTTTGACTTCTGATCCGCTAGATTTTTGGAGAACATTAAAAGGATTTCAACATACCTTTTGTCAATAATTAACTGCTTCATACCTCGTATTTCATCTATATTAATGTGATAAACAGAACATTACATGGCCGCTTGGAGATACAAATTTTATCTTCTCATGTTGAAAACATCTCTCACTCATTCGCTTCGCTCACTCGTGAGATATATTGTCAATACTCGAAGATAAAACTGTATCTCCGCACGCCCATGTAATATCCTCTATATATTTTGACTGCAGATTATAAAAATATGCATTCTGTTAGTTTTTGGCAGCCTGTTTAGTAGGACAAATATGCATACTAAAGACAAGAGTCTTTTACAAGCAAACAATGCAGTATCATGTCATTGACACTGAATATGCGATTCTAGAAACTATCCATACACTTGGGTAGGGGCGGGGGAGGGGTGGGGAGCTGACCCATGCATGACCACCCACCACTCCAGAATTTCCAATCATTGGGAGTATAGACATATCTTGGAATCACAGAATACATGATATTATATGTAGATTACTGCTAAATATAATATAAACATGACCACATAGTGTCTTTAAATCAGCACTGTGAATAATAAGTTTCCATTCTACACCCATGTGAGGTACTATAAATACACTGCACACAGTCACAAAGCAGTCAAATAAAAAATGTTGGAATAATATCACCAACAGGACTAGGATGTGCATTCTTGTGTTGTTTCTTTAAATCTTCTGTCTCCTTTGGACCAATTGGTTTCTTCAAAATGTTCACAATATGGGCCAACACTTTGTGAACGTAGCTCAAAATGTCAATTCTATTTGAAGGCCAGCACACGTTCATCAGTGCCCAGTCTCGCATCCTGCCAATATAGTTTTCATTATAAATCCTGAGGGTTGCCACATCAAAATTCCTACTAATATCTGACTCCTCGTATTGGGGATCATACTTCAGTGGAGGACGGTTGTGATGTAAGCCTTTAGCAAGACACAAATCAGTTATCCCAAACCCCTTATCAGTCAAGACTACAATTTCCTTCTCTAGCATGTCTAGAACTCCTGACTGCTTAGTTTATATTTGGGCATCTGAAATAGTGCCAGGATAAGTATCACTGCCCTGGAGAAGTGTTCCATGGGGTGTTGTCCAGACTGAATTCTTGCCTGTAGTGTGATTCTTGTATTGGCTAAAAGTGATATTGTTTATGTCAAAGTTCTCTGACGCAGCAATTCTGGTCTCTGTACAATCACTTAAGCAATATGTGTCTCCAAAACCTGAATCCTTGAAGTCCCTGGGTAGGAAGGCCAATAGTTCTCCTGGTAGGGGGTGAGATTAATAGTCTCGAAGACAGCAACAAGAAAAACTGACCAAGCAACAAACAACCTTGACTGTGTAGATGGACTTGTATTAGTCATCCATCCCATTACACCCAGGTGGAGTGCATGTCGACAAATAGTCAGAAAGCACATCAATTCAGTTCTTTGATCCAGTTTTCTGCATTTGCTGTTGTCAGTTGATCTACAATCTGGGTATACTATTGCCCTTAGAAAGGGTTCTACACATTCATATAAACAATCAAACTCAGTATTTGTGAGACCAGTCATGTAAAAGCACTTTCCTTTCTTCATTACATGCCAGTAGGTAAACTTTGTTCTCTCATATTCAGCTTGAAACAAATTCAGCTGCTCTTTTACCACTGTATGGTCATTTCTCAAAGAAGCAACTTCTTCGGCCATTTGGACCAATTCCATTTCCTTTTCTTTTAGCTTATTTTGCACTTCCAATATCTGAGCTTTTAGCACAGAGTTTTCGTTTGAAATTGACTCGATAATTTCATCCTTCGAATCATTATCTGTTGACCTAAGAAGCTTTCTTCTTGACTTTTTACAAAGTCTTGAACCAGCTTCTTCATTCAGAAGGGAGCGTTTTGCTGACTCAAGTTTGCGAGGAGGAGTAATGAAGGATTTTTTATGCTGAAGATATGACTGGGTAGTAGATTTATCGGGCAGATCCTCTTTCGAAGTTCTGCTTCCTTTGGACCAGTGCTGCGAGCAAATGACATGCCGTTTCCAATTTACATTCTTGTTTTTAAGAACTTTGTCGTAAGCGCACTTCAGTCTTTTGTCTTTTTCAATTCCAGATAGTCTGTAATAATGAATTCCCGGAGTACGCCATGAATTGTTGCAAAGTGCTGCAGCACAGTTCCAGTGCCAGCTACCAGGTGTTGTATCCTTATCATCTGAACCCGAAGTGTGCTTGATATCTGGTAAATCCTCGAGCGTTTGGCTCCTTCCGCTGCTCCAATGAGCAGAACAAATTACTCTTCTTTTCCATTCGACCTTTGAACTCCCGAGGTCATTACAATACGCTTCTCTTACTGCTTTCGATGCCTTCTCTACTGCAGTCAACCTATAATAACTTATGTCTTTGGATCGCCAAGAATTTTTGCAGAACTGAGAGGCACAGCTCCAATGCCAGTTTGTCGCTTGCACTGTTGGTTCACTGTCCGCCATTTTGTTTTTCCTTTGTCCGCAAGGGTCCGCTTTCGCCCCAGTCTCTCACGATATGAAATCGTGCAATGAAAAAGGCGCCACGTAAGCTATGTTTAGAGAGTTAAACTGAGTTTCATGGGATGACAAATATCTGTGCCTTTATGTAAATTTGAGGTTTGAAATAAAATTCCAGTACTTTTAAACGTTACAAAATACTTCCAAAAATTCCGCTAAAACCACTGAATTCCCCCAAACGTATAACGATTGTCAGTCACCATAATATCAGTCAAAAAGAAATTTATGACGTGCTTATCACTTTAAGAAACAATATTTACCTGTTGATAACGTATGTAATCTGCTTATACTTGGCATTGATCGGATCGCTTAAGAACCATACAAAATATAAAGTTTGGACGCGTACTAAAAGTGTTGGGAACTTAAATCTTTCAGCTACTTTCTCATCACGTAAACGTTAGGCCAAAGGTTAGTGCGGAGCGCGCAAAATACCACCAACCGATCGAACAGGTTTCGACCCTTTTGTAAGTCATTCAATTAGTTCCAGCCCAGAATTCGGTTGAATTTTGATACCTCAGAGATTCCAACCCTTGGAGTTGAAAAAAGGGAGATTCTTCCACATTCTGCACAACACAACCGGTATGCTGTATGGTTCTTCATTTCCCCTCTTCCTTCGCTTTCCAACATGGAAGGCGCGAGCTTGTAGGGGTGTCTCGGGGCAATCTGCCCTGGCCCAGAAAATGTTGAAAAATTGAGTCTCTGAGATGCCATTTCTTGATTTTGAGATCATATTTGAGTGCAAACCGCAAGACTTACGCGAAATCGAGGCCTTGTGCCCTCTATCGAGGGCGAGTGTCAACAAAAATTTATGGCATGAATTATGCAGTTGAATAATTAAACAACATTGTTCTGAGTGAGCCGCGGGGAGCTCAGAGATCGTGGCTAATTTAAAATAGTCGTAACATACATTCAAAGAGTTTGGATTTAAATATCAGCAAAAGTTATTGCTACAACGCAGCCAAGAAAACATATAATTTGATAGAAATAGATCACAAATTTACTTGATTTGATACTGTAAAATGAAAGACTGAAGAGTCCAGACAGTGGTATTGATTCATATTTCATTAAAAAAAACTGAAAATAATGCGAGAAATCAATGTTTCTGAGAAAGTTTAATTAATAAATTATTGAAGATGAAGTGAACCACAAGATATGGGATCAGTTAACGTTTTTATTGTCATCGTGCCACTAAATTTGCTGTGGTTCGAGTCGTATGTTAACACAAATTAGACTAAATTTTTGAACTGTTTGATTTTCTTTACGCGTTTTGAGATGACTGATATTCCCTCGATATTCAGTAATGGCCTTCGAAAAAACCGATATTTTGGCAATATTTTATCAGTACTTCGGATAACACACTGTGAATGCCATAGCAACGAAACCCTTACTTGTAGAGCTCTTGCAGGTTTTTCGAGCAGTCGCTAACAAAACATCCTCATTTTAATACAAACATTTGCTTTGACTACATTAACTGAACGAAGAAAATTGTCAATTTCGTTGTTATCGAAGTTCTTTATACAAACTGAAAAAGAGCATATTATACCCCACCCTTTACCTCTTCCAACCAACATTCCCTGCAACCCGATTAAACAACCCTCGATATGTCGAACCCTCGATATGTCGAACCCCCGATATATCGAACCCTCGATATGTCGAACCCTCGATATAACGAACCCTCGATATGTCGAACCCTCGATATGTCGAACCCCCGATATGTCGAACCCTCGATATGTCGAACCCTCGATATAACGAACCCTCGATATGTCGAACCCTCAATATACCGAACCCTCGATATACCGAACCCTCGATATGACGAACCCTCGATATGTCGAACCCTCGATATAAGGAACCCTCGATATGTCGAACCCTCGATATACCGAACCCTCGATATGACGAACCCTCGATATGTCGAACCCTCGATATAACGAACCCTCGATATGTCGAACCCTCGATATATCGAACCTCCCACTGACTCGAACTAAATTTGTTCCCCTTCAAGTCAATTTCTCACTAATTTAATCCCGATAACTCGAATCTTTTTCACATTTTCATTGGCCTTGAAGGTTCGAGTTATCGGGAATCAACTGTAACTCCACTAAGCAAGTAATAAACGGTATTTTTTAAATAACAAATGGCATTTATAGTACGCATTTTCATAAAATGCTCAATGCACACAACAATAAAGGAGTTAATTAAAGGCAATGTTAAAAGATGAGTCTAGATTTAAAATGAGAAAGGTTTTCTGTGTTCCGGATGTCAGCCTGGAGATCGTTCGACAAAGTAGGCGTGGCAAGCATGATTGGACCGTCAGCAAGAGTTTTCTTCGATTTTATATTAGTAAAGGAAAGAAGGATGCCATGGTTGGAGCTGCGAAGGTTGTAACGGCCAGGTAGAGCGACGGGGATTAGTTCAGCGAGGTAGGGAGGAGCCAATTGGTGAAGAACTTCAAATGTGAGCAGCAAAAATTTGAAAGTAATCCTAAGCCTGACGGGTACCAATGTAGTTGCTTGAGAAGTGGTGTGATGTGGCAGAATTTAGATGCACAGGAGACTTAACAGGCGCAGGCATTCTGGATACGTTTAATCTTAGTTATAATTATAAGAGTGTCAGGTAAGCCATAGAGAAGACTGCGCTTGTGATGAAGGCATGGACGAGTGTTTTCTGCTAAGGAATTTTCTGATCTGTCTGAATGTTGTAGACTTAAAACAATGCAGCACTGCAAGTTTGGTGACATGAGTACTCATGGCAAGTCTACGGTCAAGCCAAACACCAAGATCTTTGACTACATCAACTGGAAGGATCTCAGCTTCGCCGACTTTAATTTTAACTTTGGTAACTTTATGCAACTGCTGAGATGTGCCGATTAACGCAATTTTGGTCTTACTATCGTTAAACATCAGTTTATCGCGAATCATCCATGAACGTATATCGGACGTACACAGTACAATTGCGATAATAGCTGCTTCTCCTTCGGCACTTCTTGGTCGAAGTTAACGGTACTATACATGAATATAGGGGAAAGCAAGAGGTTACTGAGGTTGCAAATGTGCGGGCGTGGTTAGCTCGGCCAGTAAAATGTCGGATTCCTAACCCAACTCGGATCCCAGCTTCAATCCTGGGCCTTACAAAAAAGTTTTTCGTGACTCCCAAACTGCACATGACCAGTCACCCTCCCCCACCGTAAGAAATGATATATCCCTAAAGCAATTTCTGCAAACAGGCTTTTGAGTTGTGAAGTTGGACATGGAGTTCTAAGTGCTGAGTTTTAAATTAAAAATACCCCGAAAACAAAAGCGGATTTCAAAACGTTAAGAATAATTTCTAGAATAGGAAGCCGTTTTTCAAGGTGAAAAGTTGACAATCGAATTTTACAAATGCACGATTTAAAATCCAAAAACTCGAATTGCCAAAATCAAATTGCAAAACGTAAAAAAAAATCTGAAAGCAGTCTTTTGATTCGGGAGAAAAAAGGTGAGGGGGTTGGCAAAATATCTATAGGAAAAGAGATCTGGCAAAATACGAATATTCTGGCCCATGCACCAAGTGCACGAGCACATGCACTTTAACTTGCGGGAATATTTTAACCAACTGAACGTCGCTAAAGTCGGTAAAAAGATGTTGGGTAGAAGCCAGAAAGTAAACAACCTGTCAGTTCCTGACAAACAGGATCTGAGATTTTTTATCAGCTGTGAGAAATTTATGTGTTTGTTTCAATTCCACGGGCCCGAGGGTTCAAGACAAACACTGACAGTTTCATACGGCTTCACGAGGAAGACACTGATTTGAAAACAACAAGTTCAACAACAAGTTCATTTTTATTTTGCCATTAGGTTTTACACAATGTTTTACAATAAATAAGGTTAACTAAGTAAATAATGGCAAGGAAGCTCAAAGAA
>JAOEHT020304809.1:0-10203 GCA_025448195.2 Parazoanthus atlanticus
ATCCGAGTTAGGAATTGGGTTAAACTAAAACATACAGCTTGTATTGTTATATTTTGAAAGGGATCTAGCTTTCTTCCGCATATTCCGTAATGCGGAATTGGAATATGTGGAAGAAAAACACACCCAAGGAGTCGTTCGGTCCGCCCGTTGATTGTTTGTCTGTCTCGACTGTCTCGATTGTCTGTTAGACTGCCTGACTCAGCCTGTGTGTCATTCTCATGTTGTGATCGCTCACCTACAGATGAATACATAAACAAATTATTGATTATCGCAAGACCGTTCATACCTAACAATGGTGAATACCTAAAAGACTGTCAGAAATCTTTATTTAACAAGGCAAGTTTAAATTAATGTATGCAGAGCCTCCATAAAGTCAACTGTTTACTGTTACTACTGGACTACCGCTCCCTGACCCAGCGGCTCTTTTGTGTTCGGATGTATATATTTTATTATTATTGGTATTGTTCGATTACCCAATCAGAAAGCCGCTTCAAGCTGCTGCTGGTGGGGTAGGTGGCTAGTTGCCCAGAAACCTACATCGTCTACTTTCTTTGTGTCTTTCTGTTGCTCGCTGTATTAATTAAAATCTTACAATTATTTTCGACGGTGGGTGGCTTAGGGTAATTTGCTGCGCTGGAAACAAAACGTTGACTTCTAGAAAAATGCCATAGACAATAGGATAAGATTGATTAATCATTACCCCCCCCCCCCTGCATTTGAATTATTGTTCAATTTACCATCAAGTTCTATTGAGTTTTGGCTATGTTGCCACTTTTTAATTGATTAGAGACAAAAGAGTCAAGTAGCTAATGGATCATCTTTACACTTGGCAAATTGCCGGCCTATCCAGGCAATTTTATATTTATAAATGTTGACCTTATTGCTGAAATAGGGCCAGTTTGCACAAGACAGATTTGGACAAAATTTTGTTTGATTTGCCAAATTCAAGCACTCGTACACTTGATATTTTGCATTTATCTTGTCATGTCATTAAGACTTGTAGTTTTGCAAAAAGCAAGTGACTGGTCATAACTCTAAAGGACACAAGCCTAGAAAGATGACAAGTCTACAAAAAATTCGGTAGAAACTAACCAAATGTTTGGTTATAGCGTTAACAGGCTCATGGTGAATCGGTCAAAATCGGTCTATTTTGTATCTCATTTCTATTAATGTTACTACCAATGTGGTACAAAGTTAGACCGATTTAGACCGATTTTTCAATCGCTCTTTAGAATAGGAATAGGTTGTGCTACAGTAAAAGCTCAATTAACGAGTCCTTTTTCGGATCATTTAGATCGTTCAAATTATAGATTGGTGTGGTGTACTCGACTCAAGAGTCAGAGATCAGGTGGCGTGCCAACACTGAACAGAGGTCGTGAATAGCTTTTGTGTATCATCTAAAATATCATTTACTTATGCAGATTGTATCAATTAGGATTTATATAAGACTAGGTTTCTTCCCTGTTTTTCGGTAGTTGTATTTTTTCTGTTTTATATTAATGGTACTAGATAGAAGAAGTATTTGTTTTTCATGGAACACCTGTTGACATAATTCAAACACCGTTTACTGGTTCCTTTATATGCCGGTCCGGCCAGACAGAAAGAAAATATTCAAAACCAAGAAAGCTCTACTCTTGTTGTTCGATTTCCATTGCTTTTATCTGTGCATATAAATCTTGTAAAACTAGTCACAAGAAAATTGTGCGTCGGTAAAATAATGGCAATTTCTTTCTTGTCGTTTCGAAATTGTTTTCATCTTGATTTTGGCGAGAAAGTTTAAAACAGGTTGGTTATTCATTACAGAGAGGATCTTAAAAAAAGCGACTAGCGTTGAAAACTAGAGATGTTTCTTGCTAATAAAACCCGAAAAAGTAAACTTTGAGCTGTTGACAATACCATCAAATGCCCATCCCATGCTCTCGAGGCGGTGGAATCTGACGTGTATATTTGTTACAATTTGATTGATTCATGCAGCATGGTATTAACACTTTCACTTGACATCTGGATCACATAAGACCTAATTATAGAGTTTTTCTACACAGAAATAGATCTTTATGCAAGAGTATTTTGCATATTCATTTTGATTGCTTTCGTGCTTTACTGGGAAGTTTAAAGCTTGTCATCTTTGCTATCAATCAAACTCAATAAAAAATTAGTTTTGGTGAAGCCAATATATATCTTCTTGTGACCGACCAGTTCAGTATTGTTTACGCTTTGGGCACAAAGGAAACGACCTAACTCTTAAATGTAAATACGGTTTGTCGATGAATAATTAACAAAGGTATATTTGACGGCGAAAATACAGACGAGCGTTGTATTGCGTGTGGCCGTTTGTTTAAAAACCTAAAATGCTTTTATATAATATCCAAGTATGACTACGACTCGCGAGCATGCTTCGCCATCATCGACTGGACAGTGTTTCAAATTTTGTATATTTCGTCAATTTATAAAGGAACTGCGAGACACAATGCACAGGACGGCGTGGATAATGTTTTAACTCTTCGTATTTGTGGTGTAATATTGATTCATTCGTGCAACATTAGCCGTGTGTGGAGTTTCGTTGACTGAAACGATTTTGAGGAAAAATGGATAGTAGCGATTCAGGAGGGAACTCATCTGAATTCAGTTGTAACTGCAGAGCGTGTGCTTACCCACAGACAAGAAATCGTCATAACATACACAATGGAGTCGGTTCACCGACGTCTCTATCATTTGATCAAAACTATGGTCGCGCTTTTTGTGTAACCATGGCTCAGAATCGTGAAGAGGCAACCAGCAGAACGAGCAGCAGTCTTTGTTTGTATGATGTTCAAAAAACTGGCGGAGCAACAGCAAGTGAACGTTCGTTTTCACCGCTTATGAGCACACCAGCGCGTTCACAATCTTGCAGTTCTAGTCTGGATGAATACTCGAGTGGGAGTAGCGTTTGTCGAGATTTTAGCCCTACACCAAGCGAATGCTCAATTCGTGTTTCGCCGACTAGAACTCGCGGAAGGCCACGGGAAAAGTTTACTGTTAAAGAAATCAACAATAATGATAACAAAAGAACTGGAGCAGAGCGCCCGCGACCCGAACACGTTAAGTTTATAAATGTGTGGTTTGGAAATTTAATTGCACCAAATTTGCGGGAGTTAGGGCATCAAGACGATCAGCGTACTGAAGATTTTATTGATTCAGGATGGGATAAAAATACTGTAAGAGCGGAAACGGAATCTTGGGGCCATTTGTCGGGAGCTCGACGGCGCCATGTTGTACCACCAAAGGTGAGCTAGGTATTGACTTTGATATGGTAAAGTGAGTCGGCGCTGTAACGGGCTGTTTCCTTACAAACAATGTACGGCTTCTTAGATGAAATTACGTTTTGTTATCAAAACAACCACAAAATTTTTTCAACACTTCATCTTCAGTCGATAGAAGAAAACGGGAATTAAATATCGAAGATTTCAGAAAAGAAGCGGACGCCGGTCTTCAAGAGTGTTATTCTAATTTATGAATTATGTTGGCCGTTGTCGCTGTATTTATCTCGTTTAAATTTATGGAAAATCTTGAAGAAGTTAATTGCTCAAGACTAAATATATTTTTGTTCTCACAATATTCACGAAAATGTCTGTTTTGATAAAAAAAGAAATTATATGTGGTTGTCTTTCTTATGTTAAATGTCTTTTTGAACTACAGATGATGCCTGTTACAGTTTTCATAAATATTTTTGCAAAGTTGCGGGTGTCTAGAAACGGAAATTCGAAGACGTTAATTTCGAGTATATTTTGCGTGATTTGCACTTAAACTATTCTTAAGATAAATGAGTCATTTTAAACTGTCTTAACTAAACAAACGCTTATTTCGATTTCGAACTACTAAGAACATTTAAAACCTAAAGCTAGTTTCTGGGATATTATTGTGCAAATGATGAAATGTTAAACGTTCGATGAATAAATTGCCGTGCGTTCATATTGTTGATATTGTTGAGTATCAGAACCGCGTCTAAATGAGGCAATGATACAAGTGGTGTGGGCTCCGCCTTGCGTGATTGCTCTTTCACCGCCAGACTGGTACCAGCGGCTGGTTTGCCTGTATTTCTTACTAGTTTTGATGATAGCACTTGACGCTATGCGGAATCTGTCTCGCATTGTTGACGAAAGGGGAAACCCACGCGTCCTTAGTTTAAATTTCTTTTGTGTGTGGCCTTTTCCATTGTATTCGTCGGTTTTGACAAGTGGACAAAGTCGAAAATATTCTTGACACTGCGAGTAAAATACCCCACGTGGGTGGCGTTTCAGAGCATGAAATCGTGCCCCGTTCAATTCAACACGATCTAGAAAACAGTATTAAAGAATTGGACACGCTTTTTCTAGCTTTTTCGATTTGCATAAGGTTTCCGCTTTTAGCAACTCTAATCATCTGTGACCTGATAATATCAGGATTTTATTGTTCTCTTCGTGTAAATAATCATTGGAGCGTATGATATTGAATCAGTTTATGTCCCAGTATTGTGTAGTTGAACTTGTAGTAAGTGTTTGTCGCCCCTTACATAACCAAACATCCTGGGGCTAAAATTAGTTCCTTGTACGATTTGCGAACTACCTTTTTATGTTTGATTCGAAACTGATTTGGGTATTTTACCATTAGATGAAGCAGTCGATGTAATTTGTAATATTTTTGTTTGTTTTCTTTTTTTAAGGGAAATAAGTCGAACTATTTGAATTCTTGCTGAGAGTACAAAACAATCACGGTTCGGCACTGCCACCGCCGGCCAAATGATCTAATCGTTTGCAACAATAATTATACTTTTATCATTTGTTTCCATTTCCAAATTGACACGAAATGATTTTGTGTTGTTATGTAAATGAACCCGTTGTAGTTTGATAATGGATTTAATTATTTCATTTTCTTCTGTGCACTCTTTATTCTGTTGTTTTGTCTTCACTCCTTGTTTTGGATGTTTAAAACTCTGCATTTTCAGGGGCAGTGCATCACTGTGCTTGTCCGTTATTATACTTAAATTGTGTTTGGCATACACTAGTATTTTCTTATCATAGTTGTATTCAGTTTTCACGTCGCTGGATTCTGTGTCTCTTCATTAGTTCATATGTGTGTGTTCGTGTACGTGTGTAAGTATTATGATTTTCTGCGTATTTCGCGTACACAAACGTACATCTATGCATGAGTGGGTTGGGTGTTGTAGCTGTAAGTGTGAATGTGTGTGTGCACACGTGCGCAGATTGCATTGTTTGTGTGCGTGCGTGTGCTTGTGCGTGTGTGTGTGTGTGTGCGTGTGCTTGTGCGTGTGTGCGTGTGCTTGTGCGTGTGCGTGCGTGTGCATGCGTATGCGTGTGCACGTGTGTGCACCGGTTGGATATGTTTGTGTGTGTGCTCGAGTTGGATATGTTTTAGTTGTGTGTGTGTGTGTGTGTGTGTGTGTGTGTGTGTGTGTGTGTGTGTTAGCTTATGAAAGGGGGCTGAGTAGTAGGAGGGACGTGGGAGAGTGAATATAGGGAGTTACTCTGATTTAATATGAATATATTATCCCCATCGAAGTTTCTGTTTTAATCAAACTTTGCCTTTCTCATGATCTCTCAATTCCAAACCACTGACTTAAGATGATTTTTAAAATACACTCAAATTTAGACATTTTCAACGTACACAGTTATCCGGAATTTTAGTAAGCAGTGTTTCTTGACTGACTTGTAATTTAAGACATCACACTCAAAAATCATTAATTATCAATGCTTAGGAGCTCGAGAAATCCCTAGACGATGCTTCAGCGGCGATAAACAACTCGGGTGAGGACCTCCTGAGCCTGCAAGACGCCAGTACAGACGTGGCAGCGGTTAACAGCCAGCTGCGGGCGCTGAACACGCGCGTCAAAGACCTGAAGGGTAAAATGGCTCGGTTTGAGGAGCACTACGATGATCACCTCAAGAAAGGAAACGAGTTCCAGGAGGCTGTAGCGAGGCTTTTGGCCAAGTTTGGGAAGAAGAAGGAGGATTTGATCAATGAAGAGGTGGACGAAAAGGATATGCAGGCTGTGAATGACAAGATTAGTGAATTGGAGGTAAGTGGGAGCTTGCTTTGTTCGTATCTAAGTCTAAATCTAAATCTAAATCTAAATCTAAATCTAAATCTAAATCTAAATCTAAATCTAAATCTATATCTAAATCTAAATCTAAATCTAAATCGTTTCTACGCAACTCTAATTTGGATTTAACGCGTAGGGTAGTGGCAGCAGTCGTTCTCAGTAATAGTAACGGCTAGAATCGATTACGCCACACATTTCCTCAATACGAAGGTTATCCCTGAAGCTGGTAATAGAATTTGCCTCTCGGGTAGCCGTGGGTAGGCTGTTCTATTCCGGAAGTGTCCGAGGGTAGAAAGATCCTCTGTAACATTTCTTACTTATTATCTGTTTAACATTCTGTCTGTCGATATAAAATCTCTTGTTTATCCCATTCAGAGAGGACTTTTTTGGAGGGGGTCGAAAGTGCGAACGGCCTATAAATCCAAGTGTTCGTGCTATTCATATCAAAATTGATAGGTTAATTAACAAAGTCAATACAAATATGTTGGTAGTAAATTAAGTCAATTATGACGTCAGAAATTTGCCATCTTGGATTTCTTGGCTGCCATCTTGGATTTTTGATGACGTAGGCAAAAGGTCTTAATTAACTCAAAATTGTCATATATTGCTTTTTGTAAAAATGTATAAAAATATGGCTAAAAGTTCGATAAAAATTTTCTCTTAGCGTTTTTGTTTTTATGAAAATCTTTAGAGTGACGTAACGAGCCTTCAGGCGTAAATTAATGGAAAACTATTGGAATGAACTTTAATTAGTAAAAGTGACAATTTGACAGCGAAATAATTAACAATGTTAATGAATCGACCCCAGAAGTACTTCAAGCACAATGAAAGATGTACAGACGTTAAGAGAGAATACAATCAAACCTGTATTAAGTGGCCACCCTCTATTAAACGGCCACTTCCCAAAGTCCCCAATATGTTCTTAGTCATTTACT
Organism: Parazoanthus atlanticus; assembly: GCA_025448195.2. Lineage (NCBI taxonomy): Eukaryota > Metazoa > Cnidaria > Anthozoa > Zoantharia > Parazoanthidae > Parazoanthus > Parazoanthus atlanticus. Next base: position 7,012 of record JAOEHT020304809.1, read on the forward strand.
GTAAATTGCACCTCTATTAAGTGGCCGCAGCCACCTTTGAGCGGCCCCAAGTAGTGTTTTCTATTGTTTTTTACCTCTAGTTATTTAACGGCCATCTGAAGTATCTTTGTCACACTTTTGCTCAAAGGGACCCAAATTTGAAACTAGAGTCAGTTAGAGACGGCAAAAATCTATATTTAACAGATATCACTTGAAATGTCTGAGAAAGTTTGACCACACCCAAGGTCCGTTAATGGCTTCTCTCTATTAAGCGGCCACTTGTATTTAGGGGCCACAAATCCATTCAGTTCCATGTATTCAATAAAATACAGCTTTGACTCTAATATCGATGATCTTTTAAAGTAGATACCTTACAGTCGTCTGTTTTGTTTCCAGGCTTTGCAGAGTGACGTGAACGAGGAGAGACCGGTTCTCGCCACAGCCACCATCTCTGGAGAATGGCTGATTAGAAACGCAAGAAAGTCAACCGCCAGGTAACTGCTTTGTTTTCTAAAATTTCCTCACATATAATATGGCGCATAAATAATGATGCACAGGTTGAGATAATTGGCAATTGATATATTTACAAAAAAGTCATAGAAGTGAGATATTTTATGCCGTTCTGTACCAACAATGAAAGTGTTCGAGACGAGAACAGAATCTACGTTCAGGATGTTTTTAAATGAATTCTGTCAGAATGTGTGTGTGTGTGACGGTGCACGCGTGGTAAGGGACTCAAAGTGGAGTTTAATTGGGGAAATATCAGAGAATCTTGAGTCTGATGTCAATGGCAACCATGCTTGAAATAGTTTCCGATTGTCTGCACTTGTGTGCTTCGAAGTAGTTTACATGAAAAGGAACGTTGTAGAAGTTAAAAGATGCAAAGTTTTCTATAATCGTTATTTTACACACTGTTTTCATGCTGTGTCATGTGGTTATATCTTACACTGATGTATAGAAAAAGAAAAACAGGAAAAAATTTGCTTTACTGCTTGTGGAATTCAATTTGTCTCTCAAATAGTAAGCTCTGTCTTAAATATTCTCTGTGTTCTAATATTTATATTGTTACAGCCTTTATCTGATTTTCAACCAATGGGAACGCAATAATTGGCACAAGCTGTTACAGTGACCTTGTCATCCATTTTTCTCCTAGTATTTTCGTTTTTGTTTTTTGTTCTTTCACGTGGCGAAGCGGAAAAAATATAGTAAATTAATTTATCTCTGAACACAGGTTACCAGACGGCCGACCTGAGAGCGAGGTTATCCCCGCAGACGTGCGCCACACATTGGACGAAGTAAAAGGCACTGTGCATGACCTGGAGGCGACCATCAGGGATCAGAAGAGATACTATGGGAACCTGAGGTTTCAGGAACTCCCTGCCGCTTCTCCTGTTGATTCCAGGTTCGAGGAAGCATTAAGTAACTTCCTACTTTGGCTTAAAAACACGGAGGATATCATTGGTAGGGAGGAGCCGCTGACCGCTGACTTGATTCAACTGAGAGAGCAACAGATCGCACACACGGTGAGGCACAATAAATAATGGTATTCTTGAAACCCTTTAAGCCTATCTTCTCCTTACGATATATCAATACAAAATCCCTATTTATCTATATTGTAAGGAGAAGATAGACTCAAAGGTTGGTTAGTAGAATCAATAGAACTGATCACACACAGTGGCAAATTCTCCCAACCTATTTCTGTAAAATTTATGGATTGACGAAAGGAGAGTTGATCAATGCACGGCGTATGTGGACTTGATAGAGATAACTTCTCTACTCATTTATTATTTGGTGCTTTTTGAGTTGTGGCTTTGAGAGTGGAGACTAAAGTTTGACATATTATTAATTTTGAGAGAGAATTAAGAACCAAGTTTTTTAACAATTTGAAGAGATAAACTTGTAGATGACTTGAATTAGGATAAAAAATGGAGTAAACGGATAGGATATGGGATCAGAATATATGAAATCAAATTACAAATGAGATACACTGAAACAAGAACAAACTGTCTCGTATACTCTTGAGGTGGAGCTACGGAAGCAGACATACAAGCAGATAGAAATGTGATTAAGAAAAGACCTAACATGACAGGCAAAGAAGCAACGTACAGTCAAGCCAGGTCGATAAACAATTAGTATAACCACGTCAGTTCAGTTCTGTTTAAGACTGTGAATAAAAACGGAGTTTCCCCAGTTGCCCCTTATAAAACTGGACTACATTTGTAGTTCCTTTCATTTTCACTTAAACTATAAAATATATTAATCAAAACGATTCAATTAGACAAAGAAACCTTCTTGACGAACAGAATTGTTAAGGATCAATGCACTTTGATTACGTTAGTTATAATGATAACCATAGCAGTAATAATAATAATAATAATAATAATAATAATAATGATTGTTATTATTATTTTATATTTACAGGAATACAGTCAAGAGTGATGAAGCGAATTTTTTAATAATAATAATAATTATTATTATAATTATTATTATTATTATTATTTTTAATTAAAAAATTCGCTTCAGCACTCTTGACTGTATTCCTTTTCAACCATCCTCCAAACTCAGCCATCCACACCACATTTACAGTGTTTAAGGCAGGATTGTACTTGAGTTAGTTGTATCACAAGTTATTTTCGTATTTTGAACATCTTTTGCCGGGCAATGGAAAAATTGTGCAACAACACGGTGAAATAGCTGCTTTAACACTTATGATGAACACTACCTACAGGCCATCAGACGGGATGTTCTTTGTCATAAGCCAACGTACGAGCTGATCGAAGCCGAGGGAGAGAAAGCATTGGCGGCGGCCAGACCAGGACCCCAGAAAGACGAACTAGAAAAGAAACTGGATGAGGTCAAGACGCGTTGGAATGACGTCATGACACACACGGAGGAGAGACGCAGACAGCTGGAGGAAGTCTTGCCTTTGGCTCAGAAGTACCATGATGCTTTGCAGAATGTGGAAGGCGTTGTGTCCAGAGCAGAAACTCAGTTGGAATCGTTCAGTGGTCCGGTGGCTGATCTGGACAAAGCCAAGCAGCAGCTCGGTGACATCAAGGTGAGGACAGAGAATGGTAGTGACTGATGTTACCGAAGTGAACCTGACACACTGTTGTGTCCTTGAGCAAGACACTTTACTCAACTTGCTTCAGTCAACTCAGCTGTATAAATGAGCACCAGCTTTTGCTGGGGGCTAACCTGCGATAGATCAGG
>JAOEHT020304905.1:0-10202 GCA_025448195.2 Parazoanthus atlanticus
CCCTTCCCCCGCTCGGCTGATTTGTTAGTAAAAGATGGCTTGGCCGTTCTAGGATTTTTAAGGTATTTATGAACAGGACAGAAATCAGTGAAACCTAATTGTAACCCTTTAGTAGGGGATAATGTAGAATTAATAATACATTTTCTTATTTCCATAGTTTTTATTTTTCAATTAATGTCAACTGCAGTACATTGTTGGCTAGTATATAATACTAACAGTGCACTTGATTGACTACTACAGACTGAATCGGGCCATTTTGCCAAGTGTCAATACTTTTCTTCTTTAGCATCAAATACAAGTTGAATCTGTTGTTGAACACGTGTGCTATCTTCCAACTCTAACTGAATGGCAAACACTGTTTTCTCGGCAAGGGCATGGCATGATTATTCTTTTCCACGTAAATATAACTTCGCAATAGTTCAATGAGCCACAGCCGGTTAACTGCAAACTCCCTGGAAAGTAACCTGTCTTGTTTACATATTATTGCTTTATGTGAAGATTATAGTCTCCTGAGATAAACCTGAATTACTCTTTAGCGTATTAACATACACGGTTTCTCAAGCGATTCAATACCTTTTTTATAGCTTTTCTCATTCCTTGGGTTCTGTACGAGTAAATGAGTGGGTTAGAAAGAGAGTTTAGCATTAATGCCGTACAGAGCCATGCTTGTCTTGAGAAATAAAAACTTGTTTTGGAGGTTTCGGCGGCGGAAGTGTCTATAAAGGCTATTTTTATACATAGAGCAATAGCAGGAGGTACGAAAAAAATTAAAGCGGAAGAAGCATAAACTATAAATGTTGTTTTGGCAGCTTTAAATTCGTGGCGACGAGATCGGGAGTGGCTTTGTTGTCCATGTGGAATCTGAGCTTGAATGTGTTTGTTGTGTTTTCGCGACTCAAAATATACTGAAGCGTAGCACGAACAGATAATTAAAACTGGAATTCCACCAAACAGTAAAAACAGATAATTTACTAAACTACTGCCATAAATAGGAGAAAGAGAGACAACAAATGCCATTGTCCATGCCACAACTGATCCGGCAACGGTCTTTCGGGTGGTGACAAGGGCTTTATAACGTAGAGCAAGTCTGATTGCAATGAAGCGGTCCAAGGCGATCAAAACAAGGTGAAAAAGTGATGAAAGGCAGCAAATTACAAGAAGAAAATAGGCAGCAGTCTCAACTTGACATGAATCACACTGACCACTTATACGACAGGAAAGGCTTGCGATGAATATGGGATAAACAATCACGCCTACTACCAGATCTGTTACCGCCAACAGCGAGAGGAGAATGTTGGATTTTTTCCGCCTCAATCTGGGTTCCTTCACCACACAGAAGATTACCAGCACATTGCATACAACGACAGCAGGGCAGGCTGCTGCGTTGGTAAATATTGCAGTGGCTGTGTTGTAGTAGATAGTCTGTGTAAGGTAGTGTGGCCTCCAATGATATTCACCCACGTAGGGGCATGGTTCTTGTCGCAAAGTTTGTTCGTTCAAGTTGATGGAAGTGTTAGTTGAAGACATGTCCAAACTCCACTGGATCAAACACTCACAGTAACACCGTTATGTAAATAAATGTGGTTGGTGACATTAACTGTTGTTGTACTTTTTTTTGTATGAGCAGATTATATATTCAAATCTTCTTTGCAACAGCTGCGTGCAGCCAATAGTGACAACAAATACATAAATAGATAAATAGACAGGATAACAGGAAGTGTTTCATTCGATCTTCGGCCTGTGATAACATTACGTTAAGTTCCCTCAGGTATTAAGCAAAACCTCGCGCTCAACAGACTACCAGTCAAAAACTATAAATGTTTAATTCAGTTAAGAAGTTATTTCAAGTTAAAAAGCGGTTTGCCGATAGTTTTTTTTTAAGCATTTTTAAAAGACATTACGTGATTTACGCCCTCGACCCGGAGTCCTACCATGGAAAACGAGAATAAACCAGAATTAGTTAGAACCGTTGTCAGAGTTCCTATGGTTAATGTGTGATTTTTTTAAAGACGTACATGGCACCTTGCGGCCAATACTTTAAAAGAGATAGAACATGGAGGCAGATTTGGCAACGAAGTTGAAACAACTAAAGCTGTACGCCGATAAATGCATGCAAAGTCCTTTTTCAATAAGGTAAAGTGAAAACAAAATAGAGAGACATCTAGGACTACTCAAAACAGTTGTGATAGAAACTGAGTTTGCTAAGTAAGAACGTAGAAGAAGAAGAGTTAATATCCCAGGATGTCGGAAATTAATAGTTGACCAAGTACTATAGCCAAATAGAAGAGCAAATAGATTGCGAAGGGAAAAGATTGCACGAAATGGTAAGGGAGAAATAGTCAGAAGCAGAAACACGTGCCGACATCCTTGAATTTAAACGAGGCCAAGAAGAACGACTACACTTCGCATCGCAACAGGTGAAGTCTGATCAGGGCGAGGCTGCATGCGCAACCAAACTAGCCTCTCTCACAGGTTCAAGAGCCGCAGGTAGTGCCTTCGATCAAAGAGACACTGTTTAAGGTACCTAAAACAAAAATTTCCAAATTCTACGGCTAGACGTCCGACTGGCTCAGAGTTTGGATGCGAGCTGAGGAAAACATGATTTGTGAAAGAAATAAATATAACCATGCGAGTCCTGGCAGGGACATGAATAAAGTCCACGAGTTTGCCGGCAAACTTCTCGTTGCTGTTCAAAAGATTAAAACCTTGAGCAAGCTGAGTAGGTTGTAAGAGCTTGACCAAACTACTTTAGATAATTTATCAGGGATAAGGAATGAGCTCGTCGGCAGCGATAAAACCTTCGACGAGTGGATCTGTGAGTAAGTCGTAAAGACCGTAAAGTTATGGATGAAGTAAAATCCCATCGACACCAGGGGTTGGGAAATACGTAAACCCAAAAAAGTCTATCAAGCACGGAAAACACGTGGCCGTGAGTGTGCACATTGCGGCGATGGTGACCATATATTAATGTCAAGTGAGTGCACTAAAATTGGAGCAGTTGTTGAGAGAAAGAATGTGCTGGTAAATAAGCCAGAAACTTTGTTTCAATTGTGCACACAGCAACCATAGACAGGGCCAATAACTGCCTAAGCTCTTCAAGATACCGGAAGTGTAACAAAAAACATCATATGCCATCAAAATGTGCGATCGTTTCTACCGAAGATAGATGAACTAAGACTAATATTCAGCTTACATAAAGGAATGAACGTAATTGGATTTACTGAAACCCATCTAGATACAAGTATCAATGACTCAGAGATTTTGATGAACAGTTACAAATTATATCGCCATGACCGTAACAACAACAGTAGAGCTGGAGGAGTTGTTGTTTGTATCTCAGAGACTCTACCCGCTATCCGGAGAAGTGACTTAAAAAGAAAGGCTATCGAAGGTATCGGGATTGAAATTTTACAACCTCATTCAAAGGGAATTTTATTAGGTACAATATACCGCCCTCCTGACAGTTCAGATTTCTTGGATGCAGACTTCATGGAAACATTTGAAGAAGTTTTGCAAATTGCCTCTGCAGAAGAGAAAGAGGTTATTATCATGGGAGATTTAAATTGTAATTTTCTGGCAGGCGCTAAATGCCATAGTGAGACAAAGAAACTCAAAGACATTTTTCGTTCAACGAACTTTTCACAGCTTGTGAAAGAGCCCACAAGGACTACCCGTGACTCTCAAACGACCATTGACATCACTGCCACCTCTCAAGCGCAGAATATTTCCCACGTGCAAGTTATCAGCACCACCTTTTGATATCATGATATGGTCGGCCGCGTGCGAAAACTCAATTCCCTAAAGTTCAAGCGAAGGATGATTAAGTGTAAAAACTACGTCAAATACAATACCACCAGTTTTAATGAAGATTTAGCAGACCTCTCGTGGGACTCCTTGAACTCTGAAAACGGCAATGTAAATGAGGCGTGGTCTAATTTCAAGACAACATTCACCTAAGTGGTAGACAAGCACGCGCCTGAAATTGATAAGAGAGTACGAGGTCGAGAAACGCCTTGGTTAACAGGTGAGATTAAAAAGTTCATGAGAGAAAGAGACTATGCACGAGAAAGGCTCGAAGAACAAACAAAGAGCTTGATTGGAGCAAATACAAGACCTTGAGAAACCGGGTTACAATGTACATACGCCGAGCCAAGGCAAACTATAGCAGAAAGGTGATTGACGAAAATGCTGACGACCCCAGCAATTTCTGGAAAATTGTCAAACAAGCAATCCCCAGTAAAACCGCAGGAACTAAATCCGTGAAAGTCAGCCCCATAAATATAGATGGTAAGGTAACTACAGAAGCCATCACTATTGCTAAGGGTTTTTGCACTTTCTTCACCAACATTGTGAAAAGAATCGTGCCGGAGCAAGTAAGTGAGCCACCAGCTGTGCAGACTGTGGACGATACACCATCGAGCAGAAACAGTTTCCACATGAAACGAATAACAACAAACTTTGTATACCAGCAACTCAAGCTACTGAAAACAAGAAAGGCTACTGGCTTGGATGGGATTCCTGCTCGACTACTCAAGGATGCTGCACCGACGATATCGGCCCCACTAACATCAGTTTTGAATTGCTCAATATCTGCAGCAACAGTTCCAGAAGAGTGGAAACACGCAAGAGTTGTATGTCTATTCAAAGACGGAGAAAAAACATCCATGGATAATTACCGCCCTTTGTCTATCTTACCAGTCGTGTCAAAGATCCTGGAGAGAACTGTACAGAAAGGCCAGAAACAACTACACGAGTATCTGGAAGCTACAAACCAACTATCCCCACATCAATTCGGATTTAGAAAGCACCACTCGACGCAAGAAGCTGTCACCTATTTTACCGACCACATTCGCAAGGGAATCGACGATGGATGTTTAACTGGAGCGGTGTTCATAGATATGCGCAAGGCATTTGACACTGTGAACCATAGCTTGCTTCTCAATAAACTTGCTAACCTCGGGATAGCTGGTAAAGAACAGGCGTTGTTTGCCAACTATCTAACGGATCGAAAACAATCAGTTCTGTTTGACGGGTCACTGTCAGAGCCACAACACATTGTGACAGGTGTTCCACAAGGCTCAATTTTGGGCTCAATTCTCTTCACCATTTATGTAAATGATCTACCAACCTGTATGAGAAAAGCTCAAATGCTTTTGTATGCGGACGATACAGTTATTTTTCATACAAGTTCAGATATTAATGACCTGGAGAGAGTGCTTCAACAAGATCTTAATCAACTACAAATCTGGTCTAAAAAAGAAAACAGACTCTGCATTCATCCTACCAAGACTGAGCTGTGTTATTTGGAACCTACCAAAGAATTTCAACAAGTGACGGGCTGGAACTTCACCTTGGAAGTACTAGTGTGAAAAGGGTGTATCACTACAAGTACCTGGGAATTTTCATCGACGCAAATCTTAATTTTATTGACCATATGGACAGACTCTACTGTAAATTGTCGTCGAGATTAGGCGCTTTTCGTCGAATGAGAAAGCATTTGACAGTTGACGCTGCAAACAAGGTTTACACGGCGACCATCTTGCCCGTACTAGACTACTGCGATGTTGCTTGGAATTCAATTGGAAAAACAGCAAGTGCAAAACTGGAGCAACTGCAAGGAAGGGCAGCAAAAATAGTACTTCCCTCTCCACAGGCAACCCAGCCCATTAGGAACCTTAAATTGTTACCAATGAAGAGCAGGCGAGACATGCATACCATCCTGATGACATTCAAGTGCTTGTTAGGAAAAGCACCTACTGGACTAAAAAATTACTTTGAGCATAGCAACTGTGTATACAAAATAAGAAACAATTTTAATAACATACAAGTACTGTGAGTAAGAGCGAGTGTATACTCGGTAACTGCCAAAAAAAGAAACAGCAGCTGTTTAAATCATGCAAATGAAACCAATCAAGATGCTAACAACGTCAGTTCAGACAATCAAACAATTTTATTTTAACACTAATTAACATATACAATGTCCTATGTGTGTCGTATGTTAGGTTTCACCGTATCTGCAGGCAACTCATTACGGAAGACCTTCACAAATTATAAATCAGAAACTAGTTTTCAATTTCTTAAAACTAAGTTAAAACTACTGATTTATTTAATTAATACAATTCTTACATTTGAACTGTTTTATGGTTAGGTACCTTTTTAACGCTAGGCATTTGTTGCTACATTTTAGCATAAGTTATTAACGCAGAGAGACCATTCTATTTGCGTAATGAAATCATTGCTTTTAGCCTAATTTTTAGAAATGGAATTAACCCATTTCGGCACTTGTAACTTTTAGCCCTTTCTTAACAGAATTATTCTTTCTATGAAGAAAACATTACTGTCTCTGACAATATTTCAATAAAGATCCGTAATCTTCTTATTTGGACTACCGTTTTCCAATTCCAAAATAATATGTTAAGTAGATCGTGAAGCCGAAGCCTCACGCTTTCCTTAAGTTCTAGATTTTGCATGTATCCGATCAAGAACAACACACACCAATAAATAGTATTAAAACAAAGATACGGCAAACAGTTCGGAACATTGGTATTAAAGCCCCTATCATTGACCGGCGTAGATGTATAGACATGTCTTCATTTTTCTCATTTATACACATCTAGCGCGTTAACAGAAAAGGTGGTCTCAAATATTACGTCAAGGAAACTAAAAATCACTTTCTATTTTACTTCATTCAGAGCTCAATCTGGCAGGTTGTGTCTCATAGCAACGCTTATTTTTGTGGTTTAATGACACTTATGATTTGGTTTTCGCTAACCTGTTCAGTGTTTTGCTTTTCAGTTCGAGATCTGCTAAAATAGTTTATATCTACTGCATTTTGTTTCACTTTTGGACGCTGTTTTATGAAGCTCTCCCTTATTGAATAGAACATTTTCAGGCATCAGTAACAACCTTACACCTCGATCACGCCATTTGAAAACGAAACAACAAGTTGAGATAAATTTCAACTAGGAAACAGTTCTTGATACAAGATACAACAAACTCTAACCAGAGTAACACAGAGAAGTGGGTAGGTTGAATAGTGGACAAGGTTTCTGTTATCAAATCGATCGCTCTTTTACACAGGCACTGACGCCTAGAAAGCAAAACGACTTTACACGCGTCTGATAACATAATTGTTAACGCAATCAACTATTAGTTTGTTTTTGCTCTGCTTGAACTTGGTTTTTTTCTCCAGTAAGTTCAGGACGCGAATGGGAACAAAATATGGGAGTTTTACATTAGAAAACTAACTTAAATCAACTGAAACAATAATTGTGATCTTTGTTAAAGTTAAGAATTTACTCGATTACCATAGAAAACAAAAAGTCACGAGCATTAAAAATTAAGAACAACTTTGTTCTAGCAGATGGCTTCTTTTCTTCAGGAGATTTCAAGCTTAATAACACGTTTTCCCTACAAGGTATCTATAATACACGAATAGTTACTTTTTCTGGCTCTGCAACTGTTGAACATGTTTTATCATTTCAAAACTAACAAAGTAGATAATTCATTGTGCAATTAATTTACACACAATTATTTTACCAATTATGAAACGCTTTTACAACACAGGAGTTTACAAAGCTCCTTTCTGTAAAACCTGCTAACAAAGATATAAACAATGGGAATGTTAACATTGGACAAATATCGAAATACAAATTCGAGAACAATAACGTAGTGAGGAGCATTGGTAATCATACCATCCACCAACCACAAAACGTTAGCGGAAATCAGGCAACAATACGAAGAAATAAACAAAATCAGGAGAACTTTCAATGTTGTCGCTTCTTCAACATACAGATGGAAATTCGGAGCGCCGGACGTCGGATACACGGCGGAGGCCCTTGGCTTGTGGATCAGTTGTCGGGTCTTGAAATAAAAGAACACGACGAAGACACTTGGGGGACCTACAAATGCAAAAAGGTAGATAAACAGTCCTACTAATGGCTCCTTCAAACGGAAACATTCAAGATGCTCGTATGCGTACTCTGTTATTGGTGTTAGGGCGCCGAAAATTGTTGCAGAAACGATAACACTGATTATAGAGGATAACATCGAGACCATCAGTGAGCGCTTTATTGTGAAAATCTCTTGGAACTTCACTGGTTTCGCCACGCGATAGTAGCGGTTGATTGTCATCAAAGATAAGTACATCAGTGAAAGTACTGTTACGAAACAGAAGAATCCTGCGGGAAGGAGACAAAGAACCTTGTTCTCTGACCGCAAGTTTGAAAGCAGTTTAGTAACTGTTATTGGCACACTGAGAGCAGCGTTGCAGATATCCACCACGGCCAAACTGGCAACGAATACATTAAAGGAGTTTTGAAGACGAGGATGTTTGCAGATGGTATACAGAACAACACAATTTCCGAAAAGTGCCAAGGAACCGATAATCACATAAAGTAGCGATTCAAGGATATGACGCGATGAATCCACTGACTCCATTTTCAAATTTTTATGACTTTGATATCCACAGGTGATGAAAGCACTGTTGGTTATTTTCTGTTGAAATGTCGGCTTTTCGGGTATTATGGGAGGAAAAATCTTCAGTAAATGGCTGGAGCTCTATATGGCGCAACGTCAGTCACAATACGTATTGAGCTTGTCTGTATTCTCGGGTCTGTATTCTATACTGTTATGCTTTCAGCCAAATAGAAGTCGTCTGTTAGCAGTTGCATGTTTTTTAAAACTTAGTGTTACCCGATGTATAACGGATATTGCATGCAAGAAACCTGCCGAACCTGTGTGAAATTGATGGTAACAGTTGCGCGTTTGTTCAGACTCTTTGTTATGGTAAAACTGGCGCAATTATCGTCTGTTGACTTTCATCTCAATTGCAACGCCTCTATTTTCCTGCTGTCACTTTGATCAGTGAAAAATCAATATGGCAAACAAAAAAAACAAATATTCAAAAACAAATTCGCAGATATATGATTTTCATCGGGCTTGGCAATCTCTCAGCTACTTTAATGTAGCATGGACAAATTCGAACACAGCTTTGTATGAAGGGGAACAAAACTCAAAGCATTTGAACTTGACATTTAAGGAACATTTCTTGATATTGCGTAAATTAACATACAGAAAATATTGTTTTAGTTGTCCATGAATTATGTACATACGATTTACAAGATAGCAGGCAGGGCGAAGGAAGACAGGTTTGAAATGAAGGACTTGACAAACTACAAGTGAAAAACGGAAGATTGTTATTTACAATGCAGAAGTGCAACCACAAAGTGGTTGTAATCTAAAGCCAAACACTTTTCACAGTGACAAAGACTGTAATCGATTTTAATAAATGATTTGTGGTTCACTTTGCGTCATCGTTAATTCCTGAAGGCGCTTTGAATCATTTACTGTCATAAAGAATCAATAATCTTACAAAAACAAAATAATGGTATATCTAAACTCAAACACCATTTTTCTGTTACGTTACCTGTAAAAAGCTTATAAATAAATAGAGAAAGAAATTGATCAAGATGGTGACCAAAATGAATTGAAGACGAAGAGGGCGGGATTTAATTTGGAACTTATGTTTCTCTGGCTGCAAAATGAATTAATATGTCATTGTCGCAATTGAATTTATCTACTACTCTAATTCTCAACAGTTTTGTAATCGCTGTTGCGTGATCCCAATGTCTTGTCCCCTGAAAAGGTTTATGCTTACAAACGTTAACGAGTTTAGAAGTCTCTGGGTATATGTTCCCCGGGCATTTTTAGTAAATGATCTTAGTCACACAAAATACTCCTGCGATCTGAGGAAACACTGGCAGGAGCGCATGCGAAGTTACAAAGGAATTGCCTGCCAGCCAGTCTCTTTCATTAGGCCGTGCGCAGGCTTTCATTTGTGCGTTTGACAGCGTATTTAGATATCAAAAACAAACCAAACTGTCAGCCGGCTCTCAAACTCTCAAAAGTAGCTGTTTTAAACTTAAAAACAACAATATGTAATTGCAACATGCACTGCAGGGTTTCTACTAAAAGCCATAACAACTGGAGATGATTATTTATAACGCTGCGCTCGTCTTGAATAGGGCATAAATTTTATTGTTCATTGTTTTGCCATCACTAGTTCCTAGAAATACTTGATGGTATACCTAAATTTAATATAAATTTCAAATTATGTGCAAAATTCTCATAAATAAATAAATAAATAAATAAATAAATAAATAAATAAATAAATAAATAAATAAATAAATAAATAAATAAAT